>JANAVB010011000.1:3186350-3451350 GCA_029216955.1 Iris pallida | reverse complement strand
CAAAAGAGCTTTTTGTCATTTAATGTGACTGACAAAAGCAATCACTGCCAGAGATTTTGTGTCAGTCGAGGCACGCTGAATCAAGACAGCTGGCAGTTCTATCCCAAATCTGCGTGTATTCTGAAGTTTTCTTCCTCAAGTCTGCGTGGATTCGAAAGTTTTCTTTATCAAAGTCTGCGTAGATTCTGAAGCTTCTTGCCCCAAGTTTGCGTGGATTTTGAAGCTTCCTACCCCGAGTCTGTGTGGATTTTGTCTTCACCAAGTCTGCATGGATTCTGAAGCTTCTTGCCCCAAGTTTGCGTAGATTTTGAAGCTTTCTACCCCGAGTCTGCGTGGATTTCGTCTTCAACAAGTCTGCGTGGATTTCATCAAATTGGAGTACGTGGCAGCCATGCCACTGATCTCTCGCCTGCGTGTTCTGTAACTTGCACACGACTCATGCATGATTGCCATGTGTCCAACAGTTACAGGCCACGTCCAGTAACTGCTCACAGTCTTGCGTATGTTAAATCCTGCGTGATTTTCAACTAAGCACAGGCTGTGAAGACAGTTATCTTTTCAGTTATTATTTTTGACTCTATAAATAGAGTTCTTTTTTTTATTTCATAGGACGGATTTATAGTTATCTACTGTCAAAATTTTGAGAGCTTTTCTTCTTCACATAGTCCAAGGGATAAAGTGATCGTCTTCTAGATCAGATTCCCACAGTTGTAATTTTCCCAGATACACAATAAATAAAGGAATTTATTTATGGAAAACAAATTGGCGACTCTGCTGGAGAAAACCATCTCCTCTTCTGAGATGGCAACAACTTAATGCGATACTTCGTCAATCGGCTCGACGAAGAAGGTGATGACGATCCAATTCGATCAACTCGCCTATGAAGAAATGCAGTGGGCTAAGAGTGGTAAGCCCACTACAGCCTCCATCATCACTGCCAAGTCAAAGGGACACTCTATCTATGTCCCTAAGAATCAGTTGGTAGCCAATGGTGAAGTCTCTGCCACAGTGTCTGCTCCTAACACTGGCAAGAACTCTACTGCAAGCACGCACACTCTTGTGCGCTCGAAGATGACAGCAATCAAAGATCACGCTAACAGTACTGGCTCCTTAGCCAAATCTGTTCCAGTGTGTGTCTCCAAAGTTGAAAGTCACGCTGACAGTACTGGCTCCTTAGCCAAATCTGTTCCAGCGTGCAATTTCAACCTCAAAAGTCACGCTGACAGTACTGGCTCCTTAGCCAAATCTGTTCCAGTGTGCAATTTCAACCTCAAAAGTCACGCTGACAGTACTAGCTCCTTAGCCAAATCTGTTCCAGCGTGCAATTTCAACCTCAACAATCACGCTAACAATACTGGCTCCTTAGCCAAATCTATTCCAGCGTGTATTTCTAAAGTCAAAAGTCACGCCAACAGCACTGGTTCTTTAACCAAGCCTGTTTCAGCGTATATTTCATCTAAGAAGAATAGCTCTTTAGCTATCTCTTCCTCTTTGCCAAGTTCTACCAGTATTGGGGGTGGTCTTCCACACAAAGTCCCTTCGAAAAGAAATAACTCTTTAGTTGTTTCTTCTGCTCCTGTAGTTTTTACTTCAGGAACAGCTTTGACTGATAATTTTGTTAGTCAAAGAAAATGAGATGGTCTTTTGACTACTCTTCCTTCTGGATATTCTATGTCTCAAAACTTGAATGAGTCTAAGAAGAAACATTCCTTAATGTTTTCTTCTATGACTTCTTCGAATTGGGCACATAATTTGTCTAGAAAAGGTCTGTTACCAACCCCTAATCAAGGGGGTGGTTTAAACTCTTCCTTCTTTGCAAATATCCAGATCAATGGAAGGAAAACTCCATGTGTCAAAAACCAATGTGTCACTTCCAACTGATCTAAGAACAAAAATTAACACTTCTGGTGTTAAGAAACCATACCAGTTGAAAATAAGGATAAGAGACTGGCAAGATCAGAGTATGCATAGACTTCCGCGATCTCAATGCGGCATGTCCTAAAGACGAATTCCCTCTACCAATCACTGATGTCATGGTTGATAATACCTGTGGATTTGAACGAATGTCATTCATGGACGGGTATTCTGGGTACAATCAGATCAAAATATTTCCAGAGGACGAGAAGCACACTTCTTTCAGAACGCCGATTGGTACATACTGTTATACAGTTATGCCATTCGGTCTCAAGAATGCAGGAGCAACTTATCAACGAGCTATGAGCACTATATTCCGTGAACATTTACGGAAAACAGTCGAATGCTATGTTGATGATATTGCAGTCAAAAGTCGACAAAAGGAGGATCATATCCAAGATTTGAAGACTATATTTGATCTAATGCGTAAGTATCAATTAAAGATGAACCCTACTAAGTCCTTCTTAGGCGTCTCTAGTGGTAAATTTCTCGGCTTCGTCATTACCTCTAAAGGTATACACGTGGATCCCGAGAAGATCAAAGCCATCCAAGAGATGCGTCCTCCACGCACCTTAAAAGAGCTACGAGGATTTCAAGGAAGAATCACTTATATCAGGAGATTCATCTCTAATTTATCAGGACGCTGCAGACCATTCAACAAACTTATGAAGAAAGGTGTTTCTTTTGTCTGGAATGATGAATGTCAGAAAGCATTCGATGATATAAAACAATATCTGATGAACCCTCCAGTATTGGTACCTCCCGTTTCAGGAATTCTAGTCATTCATTGGGTGCATTACTCGCTCAAAAGAATCAAAATGGTCATGAACAAGCCATCTACTATCTCAGTCGTACTATGACTGGAGCTGAACCTCGATATTCACCAGTCGAAAAAGAATGTCTAGCTTTGATGTTTGTTGTCCAAAAGACACGTCATTATATCATTGGCCAGACTATTCATGTCATCTCCAGGATCAATCCTATACGGATCATGATGAAGAAACCCAGTATTTTGAATTCTCGATTGGCTAACTGGGGAATCCTACTTTCTCAGTATGACATGCACTATATTCCTCAGAAATCAGTCAAAGGACAAGCTTTAGCTGATTTTTTGGCTGCTCACTCAATTCCAGAAAATTCAAAACTCTATAATGACATCCCAGATGAAGTCCTAGATTCAAATCAAATTGCTGAAGAAGATCCTACTTGGCGTCTATTCTTTGATGGAGCATCAAGAATTGGTCCTAATGGCGATATTGTCACTGGAGTTGGAATTGTTCTTGTATCGCCAGAAGGTCTTGCTATCCAAAGAGCTTATTCTCTTGATCAGCCATGTTCAAACAACGTAGCTGAATACAATGCATTGCTTATTGGTCTTCAACTCGCTAAACATCTGAATATTCAACATTTGGAGGCGTATGGAGACTCTAAACTCATTGTCAATCAGATAAGGGGTACTTATGAAGTTCGCAATCAAGATTTGGTTCCTTATCATAGATCGGCTATATCTATGGCTTCTTCATTGAACATGTTAGACGAGCATGTAACACAGAAGCTGATGCTCTTGCCAATTTTGCGGCGGTGTTGGCTATTCCAATCAGACGTCAACAAATGATTATTGTTCGCAATCGAGAATTATTTTATTTCGAAAACAATCTGACCCTAGGACTTCCAGTTGACATTGAAGAATCAACATCTCATGATGTCAATACAACAAGAGGATTTGGATTCAGTCGTAAATCGATGTCATCTTTTTCTGATTCCAGTATGAAATTCATCTTCAGTAACTCGGCCGAGAATCAGAATACGGATAAAGATTGGAGACTTCCTTTCTTAGATTTCGTATTGTACGATATTCTTCCAGATGATCCGAATGAAGCAGCATCTATCAGACGACGATCACTCAGATTCTATTACAATCATACAACAAAGACCTTATATCGTCGAGCCTATGATGGTTTACTTCTCCGATGTGTTGCCGGTGACGAGGCTCAACAAATCATTCACGAAGCACATGATGGAATTTGTGGTGTACATCAGCCTGGACCAAAACTTCAAGACCGTATTCGACGTATGGGTTATTATTGGCCTACTATGGTATCAGACGCCATCGAATACGCAAAGATGTGTAAAGCCTGTCAAATCCATGCGGATTTTATTCATCAATCTTCGAAATTTCTACATCCGACGGCAGCATCATGGCCCTTCGAAGCTTGGGGCATGGACATTATTGGTCCGATCAATCCGCCGTCATCCAAGGGTCATCGGTTTATTCTTGCAATAACCGATTACTTCTCCAAATGGGCCGAAGCTATTCCTTTATCTGAAGTTAAGACGTCCAATGTCATTTGCTTTATTAAGTACCACGTCATCTACAGATTTGGTGTTCCTCGACACATTATTCATGATAACGGACCACAGTTCGTCAGTCAGAAGTTTACTCGATTCTGTGACGATCACCGGATCAACAATGTGGCTTCTACCGCATATAATCCGGCAGCTAACGGATTAGCAGAAGCTTTCAACAAGACCATCATCAAACTCCTAAAGAAGTTTGTCTCTACTAACAAACGTAATTGGAGTGAAAAGCTCGGTGAATGTTTGTGGGCTTATCGCACTACAGTTCGTAATACTACTAAATGTACACCCTTCTCTCTGGTGTATGGTTGCGAAGCCGTTCTTCCATTAGAGATTCAAATTCCTTCTTTAAGGATAGTAATCGCTAATGAACTCACTGTAGAAAATAATGATCGTCTTCGACTTCAAGAATTAGAAGCTCTGGATGAAAAGCGATTATCTGCTCAACAGAATATTGAATTCTATCAAGCTAGAATTTCAAGAGCTTTTAATAAGAAAGTCAGAATTCGGGCGTATCAAAAAGGAGAACTTGTTCTAACTGTCAGACGTCCTATGACTATGACTCATATGAGTAAGGGCAAATTTGACGCAAAGTGGGAATGACCCTATATTGTGAGCAAAGTTTTCTCAAATGGAGCTTATCAACTCTCAGAATTGGATGGTCGAAAAGTTTTGATGCCTATTAATGGCAAATTCCTTAAAAAGTACTATATATAAATGTAAATGCTTGTAATCATCAGATAGTTTCATGTTTAGAAATAAATTTTTATTTTATTTTTATCATGAATGATGATACATGATATTAAAGAAGATCACTATCATCCTTTTCTACATTTGGATGTGGGCCACTGCCGTCCTTCTCGAAGACGTGATCAGCAAAAGAGTCGAGAACCACCTTGCTAGAACCCACGAGGAACTTGCAAACGGCCATCCTCATGGCTTCTTCTTCTTCAGTCTTTCCTGGTTCGAGCAGGAAATCCAGAATGTCCCTTGGTGGCTTGGGTACAGATGAACCTTCGCCTGCTTCCGTCTTCTTCGATTGAACTGGATCAGCAGGGTGTTCTTCAGTGCCTTTCTGAACTTTTGAGGCAATTCCAGTTTTCTTGAATGCTTCTTCAGACGACATTTTTATGTTCGAAAGAAGAAGTGTTCGTTCTTGTAAAATTTCTGCTATATTTATAGGCAGAAGTTCTACAAATAATGAAACGTCACGTTCATTCGACGGTTCATCCATCCATTAATTGCGTTCATCCGACGATTCATCCGTTCATTTATTCGTCCGTTCATGATCTTCTATCAATTTATTAAAGTGGAGATTCGTTATTGATCATGTTTTCATAACCTCTAAATCAATTCCGAATCTACTTGTTCATTTGTCATTTTTGACCTCTGCATAGAAATCAATCTATTTTCTTTTGAGTTCCTACATATTATCACGTCCATAATACCTCTGATAATATCATATACTCTAAAACAGAAAAGAAGATTTTATTATCTATCATGTCCACAATTCATCCACAAATACAAATCTTTGAGCATAGAAGAATTATCATTTCCATTCTCATTTTCACCACAAAAAGTCTATTACATTTTCTTAGACTTTCTTACAAATCATAATGGAAATCTATTACAAATCTTGGATTTTTATTTTACACCACAACAATAACCTAATAGAGATCTATCTTCTTCTTTGGATCTTCTCCGTCGGACCATCTCCGTCAGGTTCGTTGTTGGTGGCAATTCCTGACTGTCTGGGTCCCAGTCACGACCAGATCAGCAGGAATCAAACTCTGGTCTTCTCTCTCAGACGAGAGGAGAACCACAGAGGATGGCAGCCCGAAGTCGTGGTGCTGCCAATACAACTGGTGGATTGGGGGTAACCTCTCAAGGAAGACAGGAATGTATCCAAACCTTGGGATACAATTCCTAGTTCTCCCGTGAAAGGAACTCTACTACCCAATTTTTCGGGGTAGAGTTGACTCCACCATCCAACTCTCGTGTATAAAGGCTCTTCCTACCATCTGAGGAAGACCCTTCTATCCCACGAAGAGTTCTGAGTTGTCTGATTTATGCATCAAAAGCGTATGAGCTCCCTGATGTAGATGTCAGCAGGATATTCTCCACAGCATCCACATCCCCAATGCCAGTTCTGAAGAAAATTTTCAGCCAAGTTTCTGCAGAAAGTATCAACAGAAATCATTCAGCGTGCATTTATCAAGCAGAGACAGGCGTGTATTGTTCAAATCAGAAACAGAAAGCTTATCTTCAAACAGCAAAAATAGTACACGTATTACATTGACTTACCTTCAAGTTTGGTGCTAAGGATTGGCAAACTCATGTTTGATACAGTGCGCAGAAGTTGAACATTAGAAAACATTGCTTTCCTGTTTGAGAGTGAAATCTCTCAAAATTTCATTCTCAGAGAAGGAGAAGAGGAATGGGATATGAGTATCTGTGAAACTCTTCTATCTATTTAAAGGGTAAAGTACAAGTCTGTTCTTGGAAAAGATCCGCATAAATAGCGCTCGTAAACCGTGGAATGAGTGTCACGTGTACTTTAGAAGACAGCACAGCATTAGAAACAGTCAAAGGGTGCTAATTAATATTCTTCATTAATGCACGCAGATTAAACACAGAGGTTGTACTTCATTCTTCAAGACAGGCACTGATAGCCTTACAAAAGACAAAATAAAAAGAGTGCAACAAAAGCACAAAAGACACGCTCTATTTTCCAGAGCGACTGAGCTTAATGCCTAGTTCTTCTACGCTCCTAACTCCCAGATGGTGCAACAGAGCCTTAAACACTTCACGCTGCTCTATGAGGCTGCACCCACCAGAAGAGGACGAGCCATCCAAGCCAAAATAGCTCAAGAAATTCTTGGCTAGTTGCAAGGGATCATCTTTGAGTTCGAAGACAAGGGGCTCTGGCTCTTCACCCCCAAAAATGGGGTCACCATGGGAACAAAAGCCCAACTTACGTCCTTCTTCCTCAGCTTTCTCTTTTGGTGTCATGTTGACGTAAGATGAAGATTAAATGAATCCTCTTCCTGTTTATATAACAGAGCTCGCCGGCGGTTCATATTCCACCATAAACTGGATATAATCAGTCTCGGAAAATGAAGAGTCATCATGACATTTAATAAGTTCATTTGGATATTCTCAAAGAACTTCGAAGTCTTTTCGACTTTCGAAAAATTTGAAGTCATCACAGCGTGACTGATTTCATTTTATCATCTTATTTTTAAAGTATTTTGAAAATTTTGAAGTCTTTTCAATTTTTTGAAAACTTTGAAGGGGGTCTTGTAGGCCTTTAAAAATGACAGTCACGCTGAGTTGATCAGGACAGAGTCAAAAGTCACGCTCAGTTGATCCAGACAATATTTACAAATCACGCTGGGGATACAGCTCATCATTTGTCAGAGAGTAATTATGATTGACAGTACAACAGTCGAAGAATGTCTCTTCGTATGCCACGTATGCACAGAATTCGAGGGATCACAGCCGTCTATTGCATGATTTTCGAAATCTTCTTCAGCAAGACTCAACCTTCGTCAAGTTGGCGTACCAAAAGAGCTTTTTGTCATTTAATATGACTGACAAAAGCAATCACTACCAGAGATTTTGTGTCAGTCGAGGCACGCTGAATCAAGACAGCTGGCAGTTCTATCCCAAATCTGCGTGTATTCTGAAGTTTTCTTCCTCAAGTCTGCGTGGATTCTGAAGTTTTCTTCATTAAAGTCTGCGTCAATTCTGAAGCTTCTTGCCCCAAGTTTGCATGGATTTTGAAGCTTTCTACCCCGAGTCTGCATGGATTTCGTCTTCACCAAGTCTGCTTGGATTCTGAAGCTTCTTGCCCCAAGTTTGCGTGGATTTTGAAGCTTTCTACACCGAGTTTGCGTGGATTTCATCTTCAACAAGTCTGCGTAGATTTCATTAAATTAGAGTATGTGGCAGCCATGCCACTGATCTCTCGCATGCGTGTCCTGTAACTTGCACACGACTCATGCATGATTGCCATGTGTCCAACAGTTACAGGCCACGTCCAGTAACTTCTCACAACCTTGCGTATGTTAAATCCTGCATGATTTTCAACTAAGCACAGGCTGTGAAGACAGTTATCTTTTCAGTTTTATTTTTGACTCTATAAATAGAGTTCTTTTTCTCATTCATTGGACAGATACATAGTTATCTACTGTCAAAATTTTGAGAGCTTTTCTTCTTCGCATAGTCCAAGGGATAAAGTGATCGTCTTCTAGATCAGATTCCCACAGTTGTAATTTTCCCCGCCAAGGCAATTTAGTTGATTGTGGAATTTTTTTAATTGCATTCATGAAAGACCGATGTAGCCTGGACTACCGTTCTATCGATGTAAGTATAAAAATATGTCGTCAAAAACTTCAACATTTTAGAGCAATATTTTTGATGTTATGTTTGTTATATGCAGTTTGATGCGAAAAAAGAAAGACGCAAAGTTGCTGAATGGATTACAACTTCAGAGCACAATGAAGAGCTAAAAAAGAAGTCCAATCTGGTTGAATATGGAAGATGATGATTTTTTTTCTTCTTCTTTTATATTTAATGTATGGAAAGCCCTAATGTATTATGTTCATTTGTTTTGTTGAGTTGTAATGACATTTTTGCCAAATGGCTTCAATTCTTTTTGATTAAGCAGAATCATTTCTGTCCTTCAAATTAATATAATTAAGCAGAAAGGAGTCTTTTGCCCTTCCATCGAATGACATTTTTGCCCTTCTAATTAAGTCAAAACACCCCCGAACCCTCTTATTAAAAAAAGAAAAGGAAAAAAAAAACCGTTTCGGAGCTTCCTCTTCTTCCATAATCCACTCTGTACTCAAACCTAGGTCATTCTCCTCCAAAATCTTCAAACCTTCCTCCCCATTCCTAATATTCACACCATGTCGGCATCAGCGGCAGAATCATAACCGGCAGCATCACCAAATAGAGAAGATGCACCAGTTACAGAAAATCCAAAAGCGATAGACGGAGAACAACGGAAACCCTATTCTAAGAAAGTTGCACAAAGGAAAAAGGAAAAAGCTGCTAAACAAAAAGAAGTGCAAGAAGAAGTGCAAACAGAAGGTATAACTTTGATTTTATGTTCGCAAATTCTGTATATATTACAAGAAAAATGACATTCTCCGTCATAAAACGCATTTGAATGTTAAATTCTATTCGCTGTATAATTTAGAACGGAGAATGGAATTCTCCGTCTAACTTGAAACGGAGAATGCCGTTCCCAGTGTTAAAACCCATAAGAATGGCCGACCTAATTTTTTGTTATTTTTTTTTTGCAGAAAAAAAATCTGTCAGGAATAAGGATTCAAGACTTTTCCGTTCTACCTTCAAGCCAATGCTAAATCTTATGGAGGAGGTCAATTGAGATGTTGGCCGTTTACCTGAGCCAGTTATTGGTTCCTTGAAGAATACTGGTTTCTGGAATTTTATCGAGATTTTCTACCAAAACAGAGTCCACGTCTCCGAAATGGTCAAGGTAACGGAAGGGCTTGAGAATTTAATTGCAACTTATACAGAAGAAGAAGATGGCGTCGGGTGCTTTGAATTGAGCACCACTGTTAAAATCGCGCCAAGCGTCAAGGATATGGCAGTCATATTCGGTCTACCGCTGAATGAAGAAAGCGTTTATGATGTTTATTACAGAAGATTGATAAAGGAAAAACAACAGCAGCCCACACCACCAGCATCATTGAGCCTGTGTAGAGATCATTTCACAAGATTGCTGGCTAATACTAAGGGCAAACACTCAGAAGTCACGAATAAGGAAGTGAGAGACAAGTTCTTTGAATTGTTACGACGGCTTCGTGGCGGAGATAACGCTGTTAATCTAGATGATTTGGCCAAGCTAATAATCTTCCACTTGTGCCAAACAGTATTCTTCACAAAGTCTGGCGGTTCAAATTTGCCGTACAGATTCTTGGCCTTGGTAGACAGTGTGGACGTCATCAACAGTATATGCTGGCCAAGGTTAATCCTGGCATATGTAATGGATAGCATAAAGAGGAGTAGAAGCAAAACTGAACAGGAGGATTACTCAATGGCTTTCCACAAATTGGAAGGTTGTACAATATACTTCCTCTATTGGTTTACAGAACATAGTAAATTTGTGGAAAGGAAGTTCTCCCCAATTCCTGATTACCCAAGATTTTTCACATGGAATGGGTACGAAATCTCAAACTTCCTCAAGGCCGAATATTACAACAAAATGAGATCGAAGATGATATTGGAAGATCTGGTTATACCTGTTGGGGAAGAAGAAGGGCACAAAGAAGATGAGCCACCTATAGAAGAAGTTGAAAAAGAAGGAGAGAAAGAACACCAAGAAGCAGGTGGGGATAATTTTGATGAACAACGGATACCACAGCATCATGAAATGGGCGCTGTAATGGACGACTCAGCAAAGAAATTGGAGGATTTGAGAAGATATCATTCTGATATTCTTGTGCAGAATGAAGAACTCAAAGAAAAGCTGAAAGAGATGGAGGCACAAGGAGCGCAGTTACGTGCAGCCAACTTTGAGAATGCCATTCTCAAAGAAAAGCTGAAAGAGCTCGAGGCAAAAGAAGAGCAACAACGTGCAGTCAACGTTGTGATGGAGGGCTCTGTGCATGAACTGGAGGATTTGAGAAGACATCATTCTGATATTCTTGCGCAGAATGAAGAACTCAAAGAAAATTTAAAAGAGATGCAGGCACAAGGAGCGCAGTTACGTACAACCAACCTTGAGAACGAAAAACTCAAAGAAAAGCTGAAAGAGCTCGAGGCACAAGAAGCACAACAACGTGAAGTCAACGTTGTGATGGAGGGCTCTGTGCATGAACTAGAGGATTTGAGACAACAAAATTCTGTTCTTAAATCAGATCTACATGCACAAGGTAAAATCTTTTCTATTTTAAATTTCTGATTTATAATCTTCCAGGAGAATGACTATTCTTCGTGTACTATAACACGGAGAATAGTCATTCTTCGTGTTATTTGAAACGGATAATTGCTATTCCCTATCATTTCGATACTGGAAAGGCTATTCTCCGTGTAATTCCAAACGAAGAATTCTATTCTCCGTATTATATTACACGGAGAATGTCATTCTCCGTGTTAGGTTCACATCATACATTGCATTGTTGTTTGTTTTATTTCAGTGCGAACAACCGAGCAACTCAGAGAAACAAATAAAAGGCTCGTTGAGGAGAAAAGGGAGCTTCAAAATAAAGTTGAATCGATTAATATTGAAGCCAATAAAAAGGATGGGAAAATTCAAGATCTCGAAGCCATGGTTGTAGTACTTCAGCGTGAGGAGTTTCAAGCAGCTGCTGAACTTGCTGCTCCAAGAGAAGTCAGAAGAAGAGGAGGATCGGGGGGAAAGAGGTTAATAAAAAGCAATACAGTTGGAGAGGCTAATAAAAAGTGAAAGGTTAATGCCGCTCCGAAATCCCGAGAAGATGCCAAAATGGCTGAATTAAAGAAGAACCACGTCATACTAAGGGAATGCGATGAACTATTACTTTGGAAATATGCGGATGAAGAGCTGAAGAAACAATACATCGACATCGTAATTCCCAGAAAGAATTCTCCAAAGTATGTATTCTGAACCCTTTTTTTCGTTCATTTTTTATAGACTTTTTTCACAATTATGTAATGAGAATCTATCTTTATTAATTTAATCTAAAATAAATTTATGTGTAGTGATATGGTATACGTATTTGATCCAGAAAAGGGTGAAAATGGAGTTTCAGTCCAGCTGTCGGCAGTAGACATTCAAGACATACTCAACTATGACGACACGGAGGCTGGCATACTGGACATAATAATAAGGAAGCTGAGAGAAATTCAAGGCAGTAAAAGGTGTGCCCCGTCTAGTTCGAAGGAGGTGCCATTGATCCAGAAAAAAAAGCCACCGCCCCAATTACATAAGTGGTCTGCATTCATGACGGCCCACACATTGGTAAGAATTCAAACGAAAAAAATCTATATTCATGTGTAAACCGATGATGAGTGACAGAAAAAAATTACTCATGATATTGTGTATTATTTTTGGGAAACAGACTATCGCTCAACGTGCCAATGAAGAAAACACAAAATCCGGCACCTTTGAAGACATCCAAACAGATTTAGTAGACTTCGTCATGGGTTTGGAGGGCGACATAGAGTTGCTATTCATCCCACTCTTTAATGCATACATCAAACACTATACTCTGCTCACATTCAACTTTATCTCCTATGACTGGACACACTACAACTCCTTGAGGCTAACCACGTACGATACGTGCAAGGTGGATGCAGAATTAATGAAGAAAACCTTAGAGCCTATCGTCAGGAGAAAAGTTGATATGATGAGGGAGAGATGCCCGACGAAGAAGGAGTATGAGAGCAAAGTGCTGAATTGTTCTCTAAATTGCCCACAACAACTGGCACCCAACTGCCTCTTGTACACGGCGTATTATATGAATATGTTGACGACTCCTCCCTTCGAAATACCGGAAGGAAATGACAAGGAAACTCACAATAAGATTACAAAGATGAGGTTGTCATGGGCTAAGGAGTTTCTTTCAAGCAAATATGTAAAACGAACCTAGCAATAACATTGTAAAACAATAATGTAATTATGATGTAATTGGGCAAGGAACTTCTGTCTTTTATAAGCTCTGCTTTTATAATATAATCATTTTTGAATTACATTTACATTGTCAAAACCACGAAAAGTTTTGACTTTTATTTACATATGAAACAACTCGAACTCATGCGCCAAAAGGGCAGTCATATTTATAATAAGATCTCCAAAATTCTGCCATTTATTGGCAAAATTTAACAACTCGAACTCATGCGCCAAGCTGCAGTCACTTTTATTGTCATTAATACCAATGAAACTGCCATTTACATGCCATTAATACCAATGAATTCTTCCATTTATATGCCATTTATTCCTAATGAATCTGCCCCTTCGGATTATATTCTCCGTTTTAGTTGGAACGGAGAATGGAATTCTCCGTTTATTTCGGAACGGATAATAACATTCTCCGTCTGTCTTGAACGGATAATAAACACATTAAAATGTTCATTCTCCATTTTTATTTAAACGGAGAATGACGTTCTCCGTGTCTTTCAAAACGTAAAATATTATTCTCCGTTTAGTTTGAAAAAGAGAATGAAGATGAGCTTGATGAGAATATAACGAGGTTGGTATGGACTAAGAAGACTACAATGATGAGGTTGGTATGGGCTAAGAATTAGATTTCAAGAGAACTTATGTCTTTTATAATGTCTGCTCTGCTGTCTTTTATAATAAAATCATTTTTGAGTAAAATTTACATTGTGATAACCACGAAAAGTTTGACTTTTTGAGTCACATGTACATTATGAAAGTCTGAAATACTACATAAAATTCTACTATCAAGAAAAAAGTTGAATGTGAGCTGCGTCCAGGCATCGCAGAGCAATAGAACTCCTTGAGGCAAAGGAATTCCTTGAGGTAGTGGGTTGTGAGTTCCTTTGCTCGAAGGATGCACGATGAAGTAACTTGCCACAAGGAGTCATCCTACGGTTCCTATGCTCTGATGATGCACGATGAATACCATCTACCATGCAGACAAGAACTAAAAGACGACAGAGAACAACACTCCTCACAGTTGAAGCTTTCAATTGGATTCCTTGAGGCAAATCACTTCATCGTGCATCGTCAGAGCAATGGAACCCCTGAACAAAGGAACTCCGTGCATAGTCAGAGCAATAGAACTCCATGAACAAAGGAACTCCGTGCATAGTCAGAGTGAATCAAAGTGCGAGCGCAATAAATCCAAACCCACACTCTGTCGGAGCGCTCGTACTTTGATTCGCTCTGACTATGCACGAAGTTCCTTTGTTCAGGGAGTTCCATTGCCGCGGGCCATACACGGAGTTCCTTTGTTCAGGGAGTTCCATTGCTCTGACGATGCACGATGAAGTGATTTGCCTCAAGGAATCCAATTGAAGCTTCGACTGTGAGGAGTGTTGTTCTCTGTCGTCTTTTAGTTCTTGTCCGCGTGGTAGATGGTATTCATCGTGCATCGTCAGAGCATAGGAACCGTTGGATGACTCCATGAGGCAAGTCACTTCATCGTGAATTCTCCGAACAAAGGAACTCACAACCCACTGCCTCAAGGAATTCCTTGAGGCAGAGCACCGTGCAAAGCCACCCTTCTTCAACAAGGAACATGTCGAAGAGATAGACTCCTGGCTGGCGCTTCGACAGAGCGTGGAACGATAATAAACTCCAAACTCATGCACATCTCATTCTTCTGAAGGACTTCACCACCGTGCATCGTCGGACCAATGGAACATGTTGAAGAAATGAACTCCTGGCGGCAAAGGAACACCGTGAATAGTCCGAGCCAATCAACGTGCGGGTGCTTCGACAGAGCGTGGGTTGGCAATAAATCCAAACCCAGGCACATGTCAGTCTTCTGAAGGACTTCACCACCAAAGCTTCTTCCAACGAGGAGATCGACAACCAAGAGGAAAGAGTCTTGCCAAGGCGGGGGATCGGTAGAGTCCATCTCCACAAAAAAAGCTAAGTGAGACGAGAACAAACTCTTTCTACACTACTGCCATTTATAGGCATGGAACAACTCGGACTCATGCGCCAAAAAGGCAGCCACTTCGAATTCAATTCAATTAATTTCCATAAATAACAATGCATCTGCCCCTTCTCAATTAAAGCTAAGTAAGACTAGAACAAACTCTTCCAACTACGGCCATTTATATGCCATTAATACCAATGAATCTGCCCCTTCGAATTCTGCCAACTTTGATACCCCCTATGTATCAAAGTTTTTTTCTTAACACAGTAGGGGGTATCAAAGTTTTGATACCCCCTATGTATGACATGTGGGCCCTTTCTGCTTTATAAAATGTGTACACATATATATATACATAAATTTTAATAGGGTCCACTAAACTCTTTTCTAACAAAACTCTTTTCAAAGTTTTGATACCCCTATGTATGACATGTGGTCCCTTCTTGCTTTATAAAACATGTAAACATATATATATACACATAAATTTTGAGATGGCCCACATGTCATACATAGGCTCCTGTATCAAAGTTTTTTTCCTTTTAAATGGGCTCCATTCATAACATACAAAAAAAGTATAAATAAAACAAAATTTTGTTATAGTCAAGATTTGAACCAATGACCTCTTGAATACAAGTCTAGCATTGTAACCACGACACCACAATAGCATTCTCCGTTTTTAGTTTAAACGGAGAATGATGTTTCCAGTATTAAAACGATTGAGGATTCTATTCGCCGGTTAATTTGGAACGGAGGATGGTATTCTCCGTTTATTTTGAAACGGAGAATAAGCTTCCCAGTATTAAAAACACATTAGATTGTTCATTTTCCGTTTTAATTTGAAACGGAGAATGAAATTCACCATGTCATTTGAAACGGAGAATGTTATTCTCCTTTTTGAACTGCACGGAGAACATATTTTCTCCATTTTTATGTACTCCGTGTTTTGAATTTGGAATTTATTGTTCTCCATTTTTATCTAATTGTCTTCTCAAACTTTTGTATTGGAGAACATATTTTTTTATCTAATTGTCTCGTGTGAATGACATCTTGCCACATAAGAAAGACATTGTCTAAAGTCAACGACGTTACATTTTATTCCATTTGCTCATTGTTACTATTTCGCTTTCGTACTTTACAATTACGATAATCGTGACCCGATTTTTTACAAAATCTACATATTCTAGGCTTCGGGATAGGATGACTTTCTGTAGGCTGGCTTGATTTCCCTTGAGAAGGCCTTCCTTTTGTTGCTACCGGATTTGGCTCTTTTAAAGCTTCATGCACTCCATGAACTGCATCAGCTACCATTTGTTCTTTTTCGCCAATATCGGTCACCATTTCTTTCAACTCCATCAGAACAGACGACATCAACTCCGTTCCCCTCTCTTGAATTTTGCTTGATTTCTTACAATAGTATGTAAACAGATTAACTTGTTCATTAATAGAACCATACCTTCTGCTCTCAATAATGTTTGGGTGGATGAATCTTCTTTCTGAGCAAGGTCCAGAGAGATAACTCTCTTTGCAATCCTTGAGCCAACGAGATTTTATCAAGTTCTTTGGAATATCTCCAATTTGCAATCTCTTCATTGCTGAAAAAATATGCCTACAAGGCCCTTGGTCTCCATCCACATGCATTCACATTTTATGATGTTGTCGGCCGGATGAAATGTAACCTTCCGGTTGACACTGTTTGGCGACAAATACTTTTGGACAGTGCAAACTTCTGCCTCTCTTACGATGTGATGATGGAGAACAGTATATGCATCAGAACGTGTGATTTCCTTCCTTACATCTATAAACACCATTTTAGTGTAAATTGCGGCAAATTTACCTTCTATTATAGCCATGCTAGTTTGATTCACAACTGGTGTTGAGAATTTATCATTGACATGCTTACCTATCTGGCCGTAACGTAAGGCCGCCAAACCGTGGTCACAATTTTGAAGGGCCTTCCAAAGTGGCAGCTTCTCATTCAAAAACCTTTTCAGAAATGCGTTCATAGATTCACATCTATTTGTTGCAGTAGAACCGCCAAAATAATTACCACGTAGGAATGTGTCCGCCCATCGCTCCCTCATTTTGTACAATGCAGTGGTCCACTCATTGTTTTCTAAATTATAATCTGTTAGCATCTGCTGCCAACGGTTTTCAAATTCTTTGACTGAATAGTACCTGTTTAGAAAACATGGACGTTAACTAAAGTTGTGATATTGTAACAACAACATACTTCAAAGTAAAGTAGCAATTGTGCTATGTACCTTTTAATCAGAAGACTAAGTTTATTGTGAAAACCCTCTCGGTGTACATGTTTGGCAGCATTGTTAAGGATATGCCATGAGCACGTTCGATAAACTACGCTGGACATTAAATCCTCAATTGCTTTATTCATGGACTTGCAACCATCTGTGAGAACTGTCACTGGTAATTTGCCGTTCATACACTCTAGGAAACAACTTCCAACATAACAACTTTCTCGTCTTCTGGGTACATGTATTATTAAAATGTGTAGCTAATAACGCATGAGGAAGCATGCAACAACAATCTCCACGTGGCCCTCTTTCGTAGGATAACACATGCAGCAGCATTTAATGCTACAAAACCCTACTGTCTTGTTATGTACTGTGTATCCTATATGGCATGAGGCAGAAGACAACAACTTGCATAGGCGGCTATATTCAGAAATATTCAAAAATGACAATAAGTTTAAAAAGTCATCTCCAATGCAAAAAAGTATTGAGAAGACAATATAAAGTAATTTTTTACGACTTCCAAGACAACCTTTGCTCTTCTAATGATAGGGTATCAGTGTTTATTATTAAATTATATAGAATAACGCATGCAGAGCATTTAATGCTACGGGACCTGTTGTGTTAAGGAACACAACATGTGAGAGAGAACCCGAGAGAGAGAGAGAGAAAGAGAGTGTGGGAGATGGGATAAAGAGGAAAAATCGAGCTCGACTAGATTTTAAACTTAAAATTTAATTTTTGGTTATCATTACTAATAGCTAGTTCGCACGTACGAGTTTAGACGAACACTAACCGAGCCCCGAGCAACGTGACATCAGCTAGCTAGGTTTCTAATACCGTGGCATTCATGTTAATTTAAACATTTACAATATTATTGAAACTAATATGACTACTAAAATTAAAAATAGTTTTGGATTTAACATCTATTTCAAACTAGTTAAAGTTAAAATTGCATTCTTTTTATTTAAAATGTAATTGGAACTACAATTAAAACTAACATTCACTTGTCCCGTAGTTTAAGTCGTATTTTCCTCGATGCTAGGCTTGACGTAGCCCTTGCTTGTCAAGTCGTTGCACGAACACATTAGAAAAGAGTTTTGTTGGGCTATCGAAGTATAGTAAGCACCGTCCCGTGTCACGTGCATTTGTTAAGCAGTGAAAGGGTGTGAAGGCCACTGGCAATGTCAAGACAGCACGGACTATAGCTGGGTTAGACGACGACCCTTTTGCTGCGGGCGGAATCGGTCCCTTGGCCTAGGAATGGATTGGTTGAAGGAGCAATACACAAGAATAGACTGCCATAGCTGGGTTAGACGACGACCCTTGATTCTTGACAGGTTGTAATATCTAACTGTGGTTAGATAGTAGAACTAGACAGCGTTCTACGTCGTTCCTGCGGTGTAGGCTGGGACGCTGTCACGCACTCATGCCCTTACTCCGGGTACGGGTTGTGATAGGGTGCGCGAGAAAGGAACACTGTCGCTATCGATTCGGTCGGGACCGATAGGTCGGGATCGATTGACTCGATCGAACGGGAACGGTTGAATTAAGATCCATTCTCTCGCCTGAAGTAAACTCAAGGTGAGTGGCTGACCCTCCTCTTCTCGATCCCCTTCCTAGGTAAATCGATAATGTTGTTGCGAATAAAAGGATAAATGCAAGGGCACAAACACGGAAAAGGGATTGAGTTTTCAAAGATAATGTAGGCTATGTCTTAATAACAAAAAGGAAAATATGTCTTCGTACGGTTATGGACAACTTGTCGACAACGTAGTTTCCTCGATATGCCATTCCATAACGTGACAGCGTCCCAGCCTACACCGCAGAAACGACGTAGAACGCTGTCTAGTTCTACTATCTAACAACAATTATAATATCAAAACCTGTCGAGAACGGTCAACACCGAATGGAGGACAAGCAATGTCAATATAATATACTCAATAAGCTATGATATTGTTGCGACCGTCCAGTGTAGGTATTTATGTATGGTATTTATGGTGCACATCATCTTAATTCAACCGAGTAGTTCAAAGGAGGGAATTATGTATGGTATTTATGGTGCACATCATTAGGACGGATTGCGACCGTCAAGTGTTGTGATAAGCTATGATATCAGTAAGTTTGGGATCCTTCGGATATTGGGCTAGCAACCCGTATCGAAGCGATCATAGTCTTACACATAAGGATGCCAAAGATGCATTACGGTGCGAACCGTCCATGGTCATTGCGTGATGACAGACCATGGTCATTGCTGCGACAGACCCTGGAGAACTTGCATCAGCTAGATATGGCAGCTGTGGAGAGAGGTACACGGCTACAGTTCAGGGAGCACCATAACTCCCTAGCAGATCACATATCGCTCTAATAATTCAAATCACATTTTACATTTATTGTCGTATCTTATATTCCAGTTCAGCTTTACTTTCCGTATTTCTCACCATGCTATGTTTCCATTACTCACATGCTCTACCTTTTTTATACTATACCATGATTTGAGACTAAGTTCTATTTGAAAGAAGGGTTACAACCCCGGTCCTTGTTTGGTCCAAGGGTTGTAACTCGGCTTCAAATGGTTTCCAAGTCGCCTATATCTTTGTCTTGTATTTCATTATAATGTCTCTTATAGTATTTGTCAATTCATATGGAACTGCTGTTGGTGTTTGTACTTGCTCATTTTTTTGACAGGATACCGTTGACATATTATAATTGTCTCGTGTGACTGATTGCCCGACCTATTATGGGGTCGAGTCTGATGGAGTAGACCCGGACTGTGGCTTATTAGTAGAGCCACTAGACTTTGCTCACGCTGAGTAGTGTAGCTTAGTTAGGTTTGCCTGGCCTACGAGCTAGCTAGTACTTTTTAGACTGTACTAGTTTTTATATATTATGTTATTCTCTGGGTTGTTTGTGTATATACTGTACAGGTACATTTATCTGTTTAGTTGTAGTATTTATAGATAATCTAGACAGCATTCTACCGCCGAAGCTGCGGCGTAGGCTGGACGTAACCACGTACTCGTGCCCCTAATCAGGGTGCGGGTCGTGACAGAAACACCGTGACCTTCATATAGATAGGGCCGGTGGGCTGAGATTAGCGCTGGGTGCAGGCGCATGGCCTGCCACCCTTATGCATATGTTTAAGTTTACGGTTGGTTGGTTGAGTGAAATGATATGATTTCTTATATAAAGTTCTAACCTTGTAGGCTAGGCGAAATGGGACATAGATTAACTTAGATTGACTTAGTTTGACGTGTCTTGACCTATTTTGACTCAGTATGACTTAATTTCACTTCTAAACTATTATATGTTGGCACATTTTATTTTGAGTAATTAACAGCTTCTTCGTAGTTTAGTCTTCTGTTCTTCAGATTCATTTTTTCTCAGAAGATCAAGGGCTTCCTCCTTCTTTAAGACTGTAGCAGTCACCGGCGTTGCATAAAGTCGGCGTCTTCCTGTTTAGTGTCGTCGAGTCTGTACTGGTCTAGGTATTTCTGTAATCACTAAAGGATGGATGATAACTTAAAGCATAAATCGAAAATCAAGTCATTCAGAACGGCATACCGGCGGTATGCTCCGACATACCGGCGGTATACCGTTTTCGCGTCTAGAAAAGTTTCTGTGACAAAAAGCGGCATACCGACGGTATGCTTCGGCATACCGGCGGCATACCGCTTTTTGGACTCCAGAAAGTTGCTGTCTCGAAATGTCGGCATACCGACGGCATGCTGCGGCATACCGGCGGCATGCCGTTTTTAGCAACACAATAGTTGCTGTGATTTTTTGTCGGCATACCGACGGTACGCTACGGCATACCGGCGGCATGCCGTTTCTAGCAGCTCTAAAACTCTCTGTGACTTCTGTCGGCATACCGGCGGTATGCTCCGGCATACCGGCGGTATACCGAATTTTGAATACTCAGTTTTCGATTTGATCTGACATGCATTAATGGCCGCATTTAATGCTCTTGAACGGTCATAAATATGACCGTTACTATTTGGACGGCATACCGGCGGTATGCCGCGGCATACCGACGGCATGTCGATCTGCGTACATTCAGAAGCATTAAATGCCACCCACTTTTGGTTTTCTTATAAAAGGAAGCTCTCTCTCTCTTGAGCTTCTTTACCAACTCCTTCATAAATTTTCCAACAACCAAGAGCTCCACCATTAATACTCTCCAAAGCTTTTCATTGTCATCCTCTCCCTAAGTGCTAGAGTATTAAAGAGTTGTACACTTTCGATCTTCAAGTGTTAGAAGATCAACAAGCTTTCATTCTCTGTTGTTTGAAGTTGGCGAGCCTTCGTAAGAAAACACGTGTATATAAGTTGGCGAGTCTTCGGATCCAAACTCGTGTTGAAGTTGGCGAGTTCTTCGGATCCAAACTCGTGTGTACTATTTGGATAATAGTGGATTAAAGCCGGAGAGAGTTCCGGGACTGGATTGCCTCAAAAGAGGATACCAGGATACATCCTTGCGTTTGCGTTTGATCTTTCTACTCTTTACTTTAAATTGCCTTTATTGCATCAATTGTTGTAGTTTATATTTTATTTCCCTATTCACCCCCCCTCTAGGGTTTTACAATTGGTATCAGAGCTTTGTTCTCTTGATTTGGATTTACTTTCTTGAGTGATCCATGGCCTCTAACCCTAGCGTCAACACGTTTCACAATGAGGGACACTCCACAAATAGGCCTCCCCTATTTGATGGTACCAACTATAACTACTGGAAGATTAGGATGGGCATTTATCTCAAGTCCATAGATTTCGACTTATGGGATTGCGTGATAAATGGCCTTCCTACTCCTTCCAGAGCTATTGAGGATATTGCTTCTGACACCCTTCGGGAAACACTTGCCGAAAACATTAAGAAGCTTGCTTGTCGAGATGCCAAGGCAATGAATGCTCTTTACTGTGCCCTTGACAGTAGTGAATTCAATCGGATCTCTACTTGCAAGACTTCCAATGAGATTTGGAAGTTACTTGAAGTCACTCACGAGGGAACTTCACAAGTGAAGGAATCCAAGATTAGTAGACTCACGCAAGAATATGAGTCTTTTAAAATGAAGCATGATGAATCTATTGCTAGCATATTTACTCATTTTGGTGACATTATTAACCCTCTCTCTTCTCTTGGAAAGGAATATCCCGCTCATGAAAAGATAAAGAAAATTCTTAGAGGATTGACGAAAGCTTGGAGTCCTAAAGCTACCGCAATCATTGAGGGAAACGATCTAACCGTCATGAACCTAGAGACCCTCATGGGTAAGCTAATGACTCACGAGCTCGACATGAAGGATCAAGAGGAATCCTCCATTCAAGAGAAGGAGAAGGAGAAGACCAAAGAAAAAGAGAAGACTCTCGCTCTCAAAGCTTCAAGGTCCTACTCCAAGGATAGCTCCGACGACAATGAGTCGGATGACGATGAAGAATTAGCTCTCACAGCTAAGCACTTCCGGAAGTTCTTAAAGTTCAACAAGGCCAACCGCTCTAGACGGGACAATGAAGAAGACCCGGCGTGCTATCAATGCAGAAGACCCGGACACATCAAGAGGGATTGTCCGATGATACGAAAAGACTCAAGCAAGTACGAGAAACCTAGCAAGGGAAGCTCATCCTCTAGAAAGTTCGCCAACACTAGCATTTGGTGTGAAAGCGACGCAAGCGACTCCGACAACGACAAGAAGTACAAACACAATGCCAACGTCTGTCTCATGGCAACCGATGAGGTACTTGATGATTTTTCTTTAAACACTCTTACCTATAATGATTTGGAGAAAGCCATTCTTGAATTACATGAAGAACACAAAGGTGTTCGGAATAAATACAAGAAATCTCTCAAGGAGGTTGAGGCTCTTCAACTTGAAGTAGATAGGCTCTCAAACATCATCATTGATGTGAAGGGAAAATCTCCTATTTCCGACACGGATGAAATGGAGTCTTTGCGACTCAAATTTCAAGAATCTCTTGACACCATCAAGAAAAAGGATGATGAGATTCAATCCATGAGAAGCTCCTATGAATTTGCCATGCGCAAATGTCAAGATGCTAATAGAAGAGAATATTCCACCTCTATTAAGTATAATGATCTTCTTACACGAAGTAAGAATTTAGGTAATAAGAATACCACTCACATGCATGCTCCAAGACACCCTCACACTCATCACAATGCTAGGCACAATCATTACATGAACACTACACACAACTCCTTTTCTAACACAAGAAAAGGACCCTTTGTCAAGAAGAACACCTCTCATCATGATTTTTACTATCATCATAACACTCATGGTAGAACTTCTCACACTAGTAACTCACACATGCACAACACTCACACTTCTTCTTCTAAATCTTCCTTGATGTGCAATTATTGTGGTTTGGTAGGTCACACTTCTAACTTTTGTTATACAAGAAAACAAGTTGACATGAGAGTTCTTAAGTGGGTTCCTAAGACTAACACTCATGGACCCATAAGATCATGGGTACCAAAATGTTCATCTTCAACTTATGTTGTAGGTGACGAATCCTTCTCATGCTAGAAGCAAATGGATTCTCGATAGCGGTTGTTCACGGCACATGACCGGTGATGCTTCACTTTTTATAACGCTATCGATGAAGAAAGAAGGACACGTCTCCTTCGGTAACAATCTTAAAGGTTATATTATTGGAAATGGTAATATCGGTTCTCCTCCTTACCCTTGTATTAATAATGTTTGTCTTGTTACTAATCTCAAGCATAATCTTTTAAGTATTAGCCACCTTACCGATAATGGTTATGATATCAAGTTTGTTAAACTCAAATGCTACATTACCGATAGCTCCAATGGAACTATTGTGTATGAAGGCATTAGAGAAAACAATATTTATGTTCTTTATCTTGTTGAAGGTACTAACAATGACAGGTGCCTAGTTGCAAAGAACGATGAGAGTTGACTTTGGCACATGAGGCTTGGACACGCCAACATGGATACCATCTCTCGCCTCGCCTCCAAGAAGCTTGTACGAGGACTTCCTAGCATCCCTTTCAAAAAGGATATGGTATGTGAAGAATGCGAGAAAAGTAAGTTGACCAAGTCATCCTTCAAATCCATCAACTCTGTGAGTACCTCTAGACCCCTCCAACTTATTCATATGGATCTCTTTGGGCCTAGTAGAGTAGCTAGTCTTGGTGGCAAACTTTATGCTTTTGTTTTAGTTGATGATTTTTCGAGATTTACTTGGGTTATTTTTCTTGCTTGCAAAAGTGATATCTTTCGTGAATTTGTTGCTTTTTGTAAACGTGTTCAAAATGAGAAAGGTTTTTCCATTAACAAAATTAGGAGTGATCATGGAGGTGAATTTGATAATGTTGATTTCAAAAGATTTTGTAAAAAGAATGGTTTTGGACATGAATTTGCTTGTCCCCGTACTCCTCAACAAAATGGGTGTTGTGGAGAGAAAGAATAGAACCCTTGGCGATATGGCCCGGGTCATGTTAAACCAATACAAGCTCCCCCAATATTTTTGGGCGGAAGCCGTTAATACGGCGTGTCATGTTATTAATAGGGTCTTAATTAGACCTATTACTAAGAAGACTCCTTATGAGCTTTGGTTTAACAAAATTCCTTCTATTGAATATTTCAAGGTTTTTGGTTGCAATTGTTTTATTTTGAATACCAAGGATAACCTAGGCAAGTTTGAAGAAAAAGCCTATGAAGGAATATTTCTTGGATACTCTACTCATAGCAAAGGTTTTCGTGTTTTTAATAAAAGAAGTCTTGTTGTCGAAGAGTCAATCAATGTCTCTTTTAATGAGCTCAACTCTTCTACATTCTCCTCTTCCGAGGATGTTGATGACATCTCGTTTGGATTGGAGAACTCCTCTATTGAGGATCGTCCTTCTTCATCTAACAATGAAGTTGTGACCCCATCAAAAGAGTCTCCTCCTCTCGAGCCTCCTCCAAAGGATCTCCCAAGAGAATGGAGATTTGTCACCAATCATCCTAAGGAGCTTATCATTGGGGATCCTTCCTCAAGTGTTAGTACAAGATCCGCCACACGTGATCTTTGTGCCAATGTGGCTTTTATCTCTCAAATAGAGCCTAAAAATGTTAATGATGCTTTTCTTGATGAATTTTGGATGATAGCTATGCAAGAGGAGCTTAATCAATTTGAGCGAAGCAAGGTTTGGGAACTTGTTCCAAAACCTAGCAATCATCCCATTATTGGAACTAAATGGGTGTTTCGCAACAAGCTAAATGAAGATGGGTTAGTGACTCGTAACAAAGCCCGATTGGTTGCTCAAGGCTATAACCAAGAGGAAGGCATTGACTACGACGAAACCTATGCTCCGGTTGCACGTCTTGAATCCATTCGTATGCTTTGTGCATTTGCTTGCTTTAATGACTTTAAGCTATTTCAAATGGATGTTAAGAGTGCTTTTCTTAATGGTATTATTAAGGAGGAAGTTTATGTTAAACAACCTCCCGGTTTTGAAGACTTTCAATTTTCTAACCACGTTTTCAAACTCCATAAAGCCCTTTATGGCCTCAAACAAGCTCCACGTGCTTGGTATGAGCGTCTTAGCTCTTTTCTTGTCTCTCACGATTTTTCAAAGGGAAAAGTTGACACCATACTTTTTATTAAATCCCATAATGGAACTCTCTTATTAGTTCAAATTTACGTTGATGATATCATCTTTGGTTCTACTAATAACACACTTTGTGTAGAATTTGCCAAAGTTATGCAGGAAGAGTTCGAAATGAGTATGATGGGTGAACTCTCCTTCTTCTTGGGGTTACAAATCAAACAAGGGCCTAAAGGAACCTTCATCAATCAAGCAAAATATACAAAGGATCTCCTCAAGCGTTTCGACCTTGACTCATCCAAATCAATGAGGACCCCTATGGCTACAACGACCAAGCTTGACAATGATGAAGATGGCACATCGGTCGACATTCGTAAGTATAGAGGTATGATCGGTAGCTTACTTTATTTAACGGCTAGCCGTCCGGATATCATGTTTAGTGTTTGCTTGTGTGCACGATATCAAGCCAATCCAAAGGAATCACATTTGAGTGCCGTTAAGCGCATTTTTCGCTATCTCAAAGGCACCATTAACATGGGTCTTTGTTATCCGAAATCCTCATCCTTTGAGCTTCACGGCTTTTCGGATACAGATTTTGCCGGATGCAAGATTGACCGAAAAAGCACTAGTGGCACATGTCAATTCCTCGGGAAGTCCTTGGTATCGTGGTTCAGTAAGAAGCAAAACTCTGTCGCTCTCTCCACCACTGAGGCAGAGTATATTGCGGCTGGTTGTTGTTGTGCACAAATTCTTTGGATGTCACAAACACTTTTAGATTACGGCATTTCTCATTCTTGCACCTCTATTAAATGTGATAACACTAGCTCTATCAATCTCACGAAAAACCCGATTTGTCACTCACGCACGAAGCACATAGAAATTAGACACCATTTTCTTCGTGACCATCAGCAGAAAGGAGATATCCGTCTTGAATTTATTGATACTACTTATCAATTAGCCGATATCTTCACTAAGCCTCTCCCGGAAGACCGCTTCTCTTTCCTTTGCCGTGAACTAGGCATTTTATCCTTTGATCCATAACCTTTCCTTTTGTCCGACACACCGACGGTATACTGCGGTATACCGGCGGCATGCCGTTTTTCGAAGCAGAATTTTGTTCTGTTTCGATTTTCGGCATACCGTCGGTACACTACGGCATACCGCCGGCATGCCGTTTTTCGAACCAAGATGATGTTCTGTTTCGATTTTCGACATACCGTCGGTACACGTCGGTATACCGACGGCATGCCGGATGGCGGCGGACTTGAATCCGGAACTGATATACGGGCCCACTCCTTTATCTTTATTCCTTCTATCCTATCTTTATTCCCTCTCTTCCATCAAATCCCTCATTAACTACCCATCAAATCCCTCCTTAACTACCCATCTCCTCAACTCCCCTCCTCTTAATCACCCTCCCCTTTTCTCTCCTCTTTTTACTCCACACATCAATTCACCCCATCACCCTTTCAACTACCCCATCACCCTTCCTCTTTAACCGTTCCCTCCTCCCTACCCTTTTTTTTCAAACTCAACTCTTCTTATTCCCCCTCTTCTTTAAAAACCCTCCTTCTTCCTTCTCCTCCACTACTACTTCTTCCTCTCACACCAAAGCCCAAAATCCTTCTTCATGGCCAACCCTAAGCGCCCCCGATCCTCTTCCTCCTCTTTCAACCCTTTCGTCCCGGTGGCGCTACCCTCCGGCTTTGACCAACGCGTTTTCTCCAACGCTTTGGCGGCTGAGCTTTGGTTCCAGCACTTCGTCAACCAGAACGTGTTCAAAGGACGGGCTATCAACTGGAACCTCTTCCCCGGTCACGTCCCGTTGTTTGACGATGCCGGTCTCTCCTCCCTTCTTCGGCGGCAAATTCCTGTCTACTCTGCTGCTGTCCGCCTTTTCTACTGCAACATGCGAGGGGATGACGACGACCCTACCGCCATCCAATCCATGGTCAATGACCGCCACTTCTGTCTCACATCCAAGGAAGTGGGGGCCATCTTGGGCGTCCCGGACAGAGGGGATGCGTTACCTCTTTTGGGTGCTCTCACCTCATCGGCGGCGTCTCCTTTCGACGACTTCTGCCGTATCATCTGTAAGGGTCCCAACCCTCCTGCCATTCCGGCCCTCTCAGCCCAACTGGAGCTATTCTACTACGAGTCCATCGTATCGTGTGCCACACTCTATTCCCAAAGGGCGGGAACTATGACACAATCACCGGTGATGCTCTTGTCCTCATGTATCATCTCTATGCCCGGAAGCATTTTTCCTTCCCAAAGACTCTACTTTTGCAATTCCGGCGTACCTTGCCTTCCGGAAAGCAGAACCTCTACTATGGCTCTTTTATCACCTTGCTTATGGAGGCCAAACAAGTTGACTTGTCTCTCTGCTCCTCGGATGGGGTCCTCTCATTTCTTGCTGGTTCCCGTACCCTAGCTGGCGCCTCTTCTTCCCGTGCTTCCTCTTCCCAAGAGCAATCGGGTTCCACTCCTGCTGCCCCTGCATCTACCCCTCCATCTACGGGCCGCTATATGCCACTTACTCAGCACCACTTTGATCTGAGGATGGCCCAGACGGAGGAGCAGATGCGGACCCACACTCGTGGACTTGGCGCCCTCATCCAGTCTCGCTTCCACGATCAGGGCTACTTCATCCAGCGCACTCTGCAAGACCGGGATGCCTTTCTGGATCTTAATCTTCAGGATCCCATGTACACGGCCCCGCATTTCTCTGACCCCAATGCCTATGGGTTTATGTACCCGGACGGCATTGATCCTTTTGGCGCCCATCAGCAGGCTCAGGATGATGATGGTGATGATGATCCGGCAGAGGATTAGGGATGGGTTTCCTTTGGTGATGGTTATGGTGTTTTAGTGGTTCTTTTTTTTACGTGTGTTTTCTGTTTGTCGTCTTTAGTGGTCCTTCGGGGACCGGTTTATGGTTGTTTTCAGTGTTTGCTGTCCTTCGGGGATATTATCTATGGTTGTCTTTGATGTCCGACTCTCATGATGGAGAGTCTTTTATCTTATTGCTATGTATGGGTCAAGCATGTATTATCGTTCTTACTTCAATATATTCCTACATGCTTTTATCTATACTCTCGTTTTTTTTATGCACTGTCTCCTTAAGTTATCCCCATCTTTGACTAAGTGACAAAGGGGAAGAAATCGTATTGAGGGGGAGCTGTCTACCTATGGGAGAGATACTCCCTGAAGATGCTATCTCTCTATTTTGTCAATTATCAAAATGGGAGAGTTTGTTGGCACATTTTATTTTGAGTAATTAACAGCTTCTTCGTAGTTTAGTCTTCTGTTCTTCAGATTCATTTTTTCTCAGAAGATCAAGGGCTTCCTCCTTCTTGAAGACTGTAGCAGTCACCGGCATTGCATAAAGTCGGCGTCTTCCTGCTTAGTGTCGTCGAGTCTGTACTGGTCTAGGTATTTCTGTAATCACTAAAGGATGGATGATAACTTAAAGCATAAATCGAAAATCAAGTCATTCAGAACGGCATACCGGCGGTATGCTCCGGCATACCGGCGGTATACCGTTTTCGCGTCCAGAAAAGTTTCTGTGACAAAAAGCGGCATACCGACGGTATGCTTCGGCATACCGGCGGCATACCGCTTTTTGGACTCCAGAAAGTTGCTATCTCGAAATGTCGGCATACCGACGACATGCTGCGGCATACCGGCGGCATGCCGTTTTTAGCAACACAATAGTTGCTGTGATTTTTTGTCGGCATACCGACGGTACGCTACGGCATACCGACGGCATGCCGTTTCTAACAGCTCTAAAACTCTCTGTGACTTCTGTCGGCATACCGGCGGTATACCGGATTTTGAATACTCAGTTTTCGATTTGATCTGACATGCATTAATGGCCGCATTTAATGCTCTTGAACGGTCATAAATATGACCGTTACTATTTGGACGGCGTACCGGCGGTATGCCACGGCATACCGACGGCATGCCGGTCTGCGTACATTCAGAAGCATTAAATGCCACCCACTCTTGGTTTTCTTATAAAAGGAAGCTCTCTCTCTCTTGAGCTTCTTTACCAACTCCTTCATAAATTTTCCAACAACCAAGAGCTCCACCATTAATACTCTCCAAAGCTTTTCATTGTCATCCTCTCCCTAAGTGCTAGAGTATTAAAGAGTTGTACACTTTCGATCTTCAAGTGTTAGAAGATCAACAAGCTTTCATTCTCTGTTGTTTGAAGTTGGCGAGCCTTCGTAAGAAAACTCGTGTGTAGCAGTTGACGAGTCTTCGGATCCAAACTCGTGTTGAAGTTGGCGAGTTCTTCGGATCCAAACTCGTGTGTACTATTTGGATAATAGTGGATTAAAGCCGGAGAGAGTTCCGGGACTGGATTGCCTCAAAAGAGGATACCAGGATACATCCTTGCGTTTGCGTTTGATCTTTCTACTCTTTACTTTAAATTGCCTTTATTGCATCAATTGTTGTAGTTTATATTTTATTTTCCTATTCACCCCCACTCTAGGGTTTTACATTATATTGATACAATATTCTATCTATAGGTCCTCGAAGCACTGTTCTTGAACTCAGTTGACTTATCCATCATAGTACAGGCGAGTACATTCTTTGATAACATTTTTGTTTTATGATATCGTCTTTGTTTCTAGTATTTAGTGTAGATTATCCTTGTTCTCTTGACACATTGTTTACACGGATTGATATTTGTCTGGATCTCGTCATAAGATGTTATTCCTCTTATATATGGTATACACTGGGCAAGTCTTCATTGTTTATTGTTTATTGTATAGATACGATTCCTGTGTAGGCTCGCGACCTCCTAAGAGAATACGTATCATGACGTATCATGACTGGATCCACTATATTAGTCAGGGATGGGGGTGTTAGCGTAGATATGTGATCAATACCCCACAGTATTATATTGTATCATCATTGTATAATGTTAATCATACACTCACGTATGATTAGCCAGGCCAAACATTGTATCAAGTTCTAAGCCGATCACATGTTGAAACTAATACTAAACTCACATAGATATAGTTCTAGATTTTTGTACATGATATATATCGTTTTCTTGTTCTTACATTCAGTTACAGTCTTGACATGCCTTACCATAATTCATGTACACATTATTTTACCTCGTATATTCTCTCTATTTACTGCTACATTTTCAATATCGTCTAACTAGAACTGTTATTTGAGATTTGTGCTCGTTCCATCCTGACTGGATATATTGACAAAATTTTACAGATTGTGGCGAGGAGGATTGTCCTACCTACTATGGTCCGGTTGACGTAGTGGGCATAGACTTGGAGGCCTTGGTTCAGCAGGGCTTAGCTCCGCCCGACGAGCCTCTAGCTTAGTTTAGTTAGACTAGACATTTTGGACTGGACCTTGTCTCCAGCTTACTACTTGTTATTATATTATATTTTGGGATTGTATTAGAGAATTGGACTTAGACTTGTATATTATTTGTGATGGACTTGACATGTTATATTTTATAGTCTTGTTGTCTTTATCTTTCAGTCTCTACTTATTATCTTAGAGTTGTGATTGAGTTCTCATATATATTCATTGCTTGTCCTCCGTTCGGAGTTGACCATATTCTCGACAGGTTTTGATTTATATATATAAACTGTTTAGAGTAGAAAATCTACAGCGTTCCACGCCGTTTCTACGGTGAGGGCTGGGCGTTGTTACGTACACGTGCCCTTATAGCGGGTGCGGGTCGTGACAAAGACTACTTGTTGGCTATAAAGAGGCATAATATATGGAATAATGTACTCCTTTGTGAGCTAGAGAGATCATGATCGTTGTAGCCAATTGGCATGATGAGTTGGGCTATTCAGAGCCATTGTAACCTTCAGTTCATTATCAATAAAATAGATTCTTGTTGTATACTACGTTTTCCTTTCGCTGCTTATGTTATCAATTTGAGCTATAAACACTATTGTGAATCTGTTATCTTGCCTTGCACGAGCGCAACTCCAGGCTCGTACGGCATCATGCCCCAGCGATGATGATGATTCGGGTGAAAACTTGGTAATGATGAAGACGGTAACTCGATCGACAAATATTACGAAAATGCTATTTACAATATAATTAAAACTAATATTACGAAAATGCTATTTGCTCCCAAAATATTTGGGTGATACCATCTTCCATTATGTGGCATATGACATGGTTGCTAACATGACAGCTGACATGGCAAAATTTAACAATAAAATTAATATTAAAATAAACATTAATAGTAAATAAATAATTTAATATTAAATTAACATTGATTAATATTAACATTAATATTAACATTAACATTAGCATTAGCATTAACATTAATATTAATATTGACATTAACATTAATATTAAAAAAATTTGGGTAATTAATGTTTGGGGTTAAAATTTGCCATGTCAGTTGTTATGTCATCTGCCATGTCAGATGCCACATAATGGAAGTTGGCATCACCCAAATATGTTGGGAGCCCAAACGACTAATTGCTAATATTAATACAGTGGCATTACCGTTATTTTCCAATAGATTCGTGACTTGTTCGGTCACACCCCTCCACGAGCGGGTTACATACACCCGTGTAAACGAGGGGTTAAATAGCCTTTTCCAAAGAAGAGAACCGATCCGACTAGAGAGAAACAAAGGAAAGAAGAAGAAGAACAGTCGCAACGGAGAGGAGCAAGATCAACTGCAGCGGATGGGCCGTCATCCCTACCGAGATTCTCTCGATGATACTGGTACTGTCGGGGATGCCGGCGGACGAGGTAATGTGCAACGTGGCCCCAGTTTGCCGTTCATGGTGGAAGGCGCTCAACGGTCCCTTAGACTATTAGTCTAACGTCGACTTGGTACAGTGGTGCCGGAGGACCCAGCAAATCGCTGAGATTAGTTTGACCGTAATGAAGCTCTTGGCTCGCAGTGAGGGACATCTAGGGTCCCTCTCCGCGTACAAGCTCGACGAAGCAGCCTTCTCTTTTGCATGTCTAAGGCCAGTGCAAAATTTTATTTGGTCTTATTCTAATACTTTATTTTTTCTTTTACAAAGTTTTACGTATACTTTTGTTAATTTATATTGATTTTTTTCCATTTTTCTGTTCCCAGTGGGAAGTTTCTAAGGGTGCTGCACATTCCGAAGTGCGACGTGAGTGATGAAACTTTCGTGAGACACTTGGAGTTTCTTCCTGTGCTGGAAGAACTCGACATTAGCTACTGCCTCTACATCACGTCGACTAGAATAATTGTCGTCGGAAATTATTGCCGCCGTCTGGTAAAGCTGAGTAGGAACATGCCCCCCCCCGGATTTCATGATCAGGAACATGTTCGTGCTGGACACCAAAAATGAGACGGAGGGAAAGGCCGTGGCAGATTCGATGCCGCATCTCGAGCACCTACATATGGGATTCGGCATGTTCAATGGAGACACGCTGCGATCTATCATATGCAACTGCAAGGGTCTTCGCCTGCTCGACATACGTGGGTGCTTCAACGTGATCTTCGACGACGAACTCTGGAAAATTTGTTATTCAATACAGACGTTTAAAAAACCCTTTGATAATGTAATCCCAGTACCAGGAGAACCTGTGTACGAGAGGTATAATGATTTAGATATGTTCTATCATTCTTGGGGTGAATGGTGAAGACATTAGCATGCATGCATGCATGCATTCTTTATATATATATTTCACTAGTCTACATACAAGGTATTTTTTATGAGTTCGATTCTCCATTTTGAGCAAATTTTACTTTTGTCAATACTAATTTTTTACATGATTATTTTTTTTATAAATAAAATGGACTGTGATATAATGACGCCTAAGACGGCTCACTTCTGAGATTTCGATATTTCCCAACACAGATTTTACCATTAATACAACATCTCAGTGTAATCATATCCTAGAGATTTTGCCATTTCCCAACACAGATTTTACCTTATTCAAAATGAATTCTGGCGGTGCAAATTCCACTCATATTAGTGGTATCAGTGCCATTCACCATAATTAATGGTGATCGATACGAAAACATTGGTTTATTTTTCACAACCCTTTAAAATCTATTTACACAGCCAAACATCCAAACTAATTCATCTTCACGAGCCTTCAAAACCAATTTATATAGATTCAAAACAAAACTAAGCAGCCAAACTATTTAAAATTCACAACCCTACGAAACAGTCCTAAATGTACCATTCTCCGTCTTTTATGAACCATTCTCCGTCCTAAATGTACCATTCTCCGTCCTATATTGACTATTCTCCGTCCTACATGTATCATTCTCCGTCCTACATTTACCGTTCTCCGTCCTAAGGTAGTGTTTGGGAAGGATGGAAAATGGAAGGAAGGAAAAAGTTGAGAGGAAAGTGATAGAAAATTTTTAAATGATGGTGTTTGGAAAGGAGGAGAGAAAATGGGGGAGGAAAATTTGAGAGGAAAAATTAGGTGGGTCCCACCATTCTCCGTCCTATATTGACCATTCTCCGTCTTATATGTACCATTTTTCGTCCTACATGTATCATTCTCCGTCCTATATTGACCATTCTCCGTCTTAAAAAGCATATTAGCACCCAAAAATGTTAACAATAGAAAAATTCTACAGAATCCAAACACCAGACTCGAACCTAGGCCTTCCATATAAAAGCCAAACAGCACAACCAACTAAGCCTGCAACTATACCAAAAAATTCATCCTATATACACTTTTACAACCTTCACCCATTGCTGATATGTGGGCCATGGCCCACATGTCAGCAATGGGTGAAGGTTGTAAGAGTGTATATCCCCAACTTCCAATAAGGAATAGGAAGAGTCGGTTTGGAACGTGTATATATATCTACATAGGGGTCCCCATTCATCTGAGTAGGTTGTACATTTAACATAGCTCCAAAAAAATCATCTGGTTGGGAACCATTGCCAGAGTCTTCTTCCAGTCGTCGCCGAGCCTCTCCGCATGGAGCACCCTCTGCGCCGCCTCCGGCCCATGACTGGCTGGCAGAGGCTGCGGACTTCCTGACCTCCTGCGGGTTGTCACTGGATGTCATCGCTCGACCTCTTCATCCGGCGCCCAACTTTGACCTGTTGTCGATCACTCCGGAGGAACGGGATTCTCTGGAGAAGAAGGAAGCGTTTCGCCGCCTGTGCCATAGGGCGGGTGTGCGCACCCTGCAGGACTTTGCGGAGATCCTCCGCGAGGCCAGTGAGGGCTAGACTTTTTTTTTTCATTTTTTATAGTTTTTTGTCCTCTTGTATAGTTCTCCGGAGAATGTTCCGGCGACGAAGCTGGGATTTAATGAAATAGAATATTTTGTTAACTCAATTTGTTTTCGGCTACAATCAAACTTTTTCAACCTTCTGACAACTTACACCCATTTGCTAACTATAGCATTGCTCTTTATAATTAAAAAATCTTGTTTCGTCAAATCCATATATCAGCGACGATATCCCCATCAATGACTTGTTACGTCATAGAATTGATTATGCTACCAGCGTCAATCTTGCCGTCAAATCCATCTTAAATATGATTACAAAGTAAAATAGAGGACAACTTTGAGTGTTTCAATTTTACTCTTTTCGAGTACATAGTCTTCTTATTTTCAAAAATTTAATCAAATATTCGAAACATGGAAATATTGAGATTAAACTTCACATTCTTAAATATGTTGTCAAATTTTTTTAAATAAACATGTTTCCACCACATTTTTTCTGCCAAATTTTTCAATAATCTATACGGAACACGTGGATATATACTAGTAATAATAGTAATAAATTTAGTTCTTTGGAAAGTAGTTCTTAAAATTAGGGTCTCAAAATCCCAATGCTTTATGTAGTAATTTCACATGGATATATACTAGTAATAATAGTAATAAATTTAATTTTAGAAAGTAGTTTTTTAAATTTAATAGTAATAAATTTGACCGTCTTATACTAGTAATAATAGTAATAAATTAATTTAAAACTCAAAACTATTCTAATTTTTTCCACTTTCCAAGGTCACATAAGACGGTCGAATTTTCCCTCTACTTCTCTCAAACCCTCTTCCTTCTCCCAAACCCTCTCCCAAACACTCTTCTAATCAAAATGTCGCCGAAGAAACAACGACCGTCGCCGAAGGGGAAGAATCCACAAAGGGATGCGAAGGGCAGAACTTGCAAGGGCGGCGAAAACCAAGATTATGGTCGCTAGGGCAGAGGCCGAAAGGGCAGCGGCGGAAGCAGCGGCGGCGGGCAGCGACGATGAAGGCGGAGGCGGCAGCCAAGCCACGTGCAAAATAGGCTAAAAAAATTCATTGCTCGACAAAGACCGGAAAATCTATCTTCAATACAGAGTCGTCAGAAGACTCAACTTATGAAGATCGAAGGCGTACTCAAGCGAAGGCTAAGGTGGCAACGGATACAGAGTCATCAGCGTACTCTGTGGATTTTGAATCCTCATCAGAAGAGAAAAATGAAGAGGAAGAGCAATCATCAAATAAGTCCCAGGTTGGAGAGGAGGTAAAAAAATTTAAAGACTCAAAAACTAAGAAGATTTACATTAAATATTTCAAGGAAAAGGCTGTTATGCCTGAAAGATCAATTAAGATGGATGATGTCGAAGACGAAGCTTTCCTGGATATATTGAAATTCTATCAATTGGAGAAACTGAACAAATCCTGTCTTGAAAAAATCTCCCAAACAATAGTAAGAGAATTTTACTCAAATCTTTCGGCTGAAATTAATGAAAAAGAATAGGATCAACCACTGGTATTTCTGAGAGAAAAACTGATTAGGGTAAATGCTGCTGTCATCAACGAATTTTATGGATTTGATCCAGTTCCTGAGTTTGATATGAAAGATATTGATAATGTTTCCATGACGGATGCAATTCATGAGATTACAGGTGTTTCGATGGGTGCCAAGACCCCTCAAAATGTATACAAAGATCAATTATCAACTTTGTATAAATTGTTGCATGCCTACGTATCTCAAACACTCAACCCTACTGGACATGAGTTTTCCATCCATCCCGAGAGAGTAAAATTTCTTTATTATATGGGAAAGAAAAAAAGGATGGATATAGGTTCCTACATGTTCAGTAGAATGATGCATCTCGTGGGAAAACCAACTGCAAAGACAGCTCTCCCTTTCGGAGGATTTGTATGCTCGATGGCTAATAAACATTCTATCCCAAGCTTAGCAGGGGATGTTTATATTAAAAATAAAGGCCCCATGAGAAAACTAACCTTCACTCGAATGTTTGGAAAACGGGCAGCAGCTGCAAGCAAACCATCAACATCTGAAAAACCATCAACTTATGGAATCAAAAACACTAAGGACAGGGTTGATGACCTACACAATTTTGTTGCTGCAAACTTTGAGAATGTCTTCAAAGAGATGAAGACTATATCCGACAACCAGAAATTGATTCTGGAAAAGATTAATCAGATAGAGGTTGAATTTGCTGACCAAGAATAAGATTATCCTTCCCTCGTGAAGAAGGTAAATGAGGCTAGCCCAAACTCTTATGTAAAACTACACACTGTACACATTGACACTTTAATGCTAGCCATCACTTTGATACTTCTATTTATGTTTCTGGATGTCATTTCTACATATAAAGTGAGTCAATACCGACTATAATTTTTCTTAATCCGTCCCTCAAGGTGTAGGTGAAGGATATTTCGAGAAAGAAGTAGGAAAAAAAGAAAAAGAAACAAGAAAAAGAAGATGGAGACAGCTATGAAGATTCATCTTTTGAGTTTTGAATGTCTCTTATTTCAATTTGGATGTAATATTTGACTTGTAATATGGTTCTGAATATTTGTTGGTCATGGCGGACAAACTAAATTTTGTGTTTGAAATATTGTAAGACTAAACATTTCGCTTGTACTAAGTGCATAGTTCGTAATTTATTTTAAAAATGTAATATGGTCTTGAATTTAGAGTAGGTCTGATATTTATTTAGATTATTGTATTGTGAATTATGCAGTTTCTATGTTGAATTACTAACGTGGATTGGGCAGATTACTGTAACGTGGATTGGACAGATTACTGTAACGTGAATTATGCAGTTTATTGGACTTGGAATGAAGTATACTTAATTTGATTATGATTTTTTGGTTGAAGCGTTTATTTGGTTGGCAGTTGGCCTTCATAGATGATATTGATATTTTGCTGTATTCGTTTGATTTGCAGATGCCCATCACAGATTTCATGAGTCCTGGGTGCATTGCTAGGGTTTACAGGTGGCCTCATTACGGATGCATTCCTGGGATCACTGAAACTTTATTTGATTGTAATGTGTTTTGCTTTCTGTAAAAAATCATTACATCGATGCCATCAGTACGAATTCGATGCCAGTGCCTCTTCATCCCTTGTTATTGTTGAAGCAAAATTGTAATCCTGCCTGTTCATCCCTTGTTTTTGCGGAAACATAATTGTAATCCTGCCTGTTCATCCTTTGTTATTGCCATCAGTACATCGATTCCATCAGTATGAAGTCAATGCCAGTGTAATGCATAATGTAATGTAAGAAAAATTCTCTTTGATAGTAGGTTAATTATATTCAAACATTCACAAGAAATTTTGTTCAGCCATACAGTGGAAGCCTGATAAAATGATATTCGGATTATCTTGAAAATGATTTAATATTAAATAAATGTACTATGGTAAATTATATTAAAAATACTGTAAATATTTGGTGAAAAAAATATGAGATACTTGAACATTTCCACTCCTAAATGTACCATACTTTGTTAAAAGCACAGAGAGTGTCCGTTCTCCGTTTTCAAAGAACGGAGAATGGCCATTCTCCATGTTAAAGGAACGGAGAATGGCCATTCTCCGTGTTAAAAGCAAAGAGAACGGCCATTCTCCGTCCATTCGCCGTGTGAAAAGCAAAGAGAATGGCCATTCTTCGTCCATTCGCCGTGTTAAAAGCAAAGAGAACGGCCATTCTCCGTCCATTCGCCGTGTGAAAAGCAAAAAGAATGGCCATTCTCCGTCTATTCGCCGTGTTAAAAGCAAAGAGAATGGCCATCCTCCGTGTTAAAAGCAAAGAGAATGGCCATTCACCGTCCAAATAAAATATTCTCTTCGAAAAAATTATCATTAGAAAAGTAAAAATATTTCGCCCGATCAATACAGATTTTTTTTTAAAAATAAGTGAGCAGATGATCCGCCCGACCTCAGAAGCAGGTTTCCTCAGTTCTCCACCACCACCGTGACATGGAGCTTTATTAACAAAATATAAAATTATTACATGAAAATTAAAATTTCAGACAATGGCATGGGCAGTAAAATTAGAGCGGCGCCGCTGGTACTTCTCCTTGTTCGAGGAGGCCTCGACGACGTCCGACGCGAAGCGGACCGATTCTTCTCGGCGCAGCTGGTACTCCTCGTTGTTCTAGGAGGGCTCGACGACGTTCGACGCGATCCGGACCGATTCTTATTTCCTTCTTCATCTCCGTTTCTCTTTCCACCATAAACACCAACACCACCACCACGACGGCCTGTAACCAAAAAAAAAATTACGAAATATTAAATTGGATGGACTTTTGAGAGAGTAAATATGAGTTAATTTAGGGTGTTCATTGAAAAAATTAAAGTGAAGAATGACCTGCTAAAGCAAGTTACCAACAGGTCAAAAGTCTAAATCAGCATTAAATGATATTTCTACACTATTATTCAATCCGAACCATTGGATCAACATCCAACGGTCCAGATTTCAGATGTATCGATACATCCATTTCCAGCGGATGTATTGTAGAACGACCCATATATATATATATATATATATTTTTTATATATATATATATATATATATATATATATATATATATATATATATATATATATATATATATATATAATAATAATAATTATTATTATTATTATTATTTGAAGTAATGGGTACTTGTAGGGAACAAGCCTCCACTGGGCTCAAACTCCCGACCACTTGGGCCGCATGCATCTCTCGTAACTACTAGGTTAGAGTTCATTTGCTATATATATATATATATATATATATATATATATATATATTTTTTTATATATATATATATATATATATATATATATATACGCAGATGACCTCTAGTCTAGTGGTTGAGAGAGATACATGCGGCCCGGTCAGGAGTTCGAATCCTGGTGGGAGTAAAACATATATATATATATATATATATATATATATATATATATATATATATATAAATATAAATATATATATATATATATATATATATATATATATATATATATATATATATATATATATATATATATATATATATATATATATATATATATATATGTGTGTGTGTGTGTGTGTGTGTGTGTGTGTGTGTGTGTGTGTGGAAAATGCTACAATACATCCGTCCATTTTGGATGTATTGATACATCCGAAATCTGGACCGTTGGATGTTAATCCAGCGGTTCAGATTAAATTCAGATGAAATAATGTAGGAGACATCATTTAATGCTGTTTTTGACTTTTGACCTCTTGTTAACTTGCTATAGCAAGTTATTCTTCAATGCAATTTTTTAATAAACACCCTAAATTAACTCATATTTACTTTCTCTTTCATCCAGGTAATTTAATATTTTGTGCAACTACATATATAAAACAATAATTGTGTGTCGGCCGGAAAAGAAGCACACAGTGTGTCCATGTCTGTAGGCTATGTACACGATGACCCGCCGCTGGCGATCTAGATGGTGACACCGACGACGAAATGGTATATTTAGGACGGAGAATGGTACATTTAGGAAGCCGATAAAAGCTCATTCTATCAAATCTCTTCTTCGTGTAAATTAAATCCAAGGTGGACACAATCCCTAAGGACACAGTGTATCCAGGTCTGTAGGCGATATAGACGACACCACCGCTGCTGGCGTTCTAGATGAGGACACCGATGACGAATGGTACATTTAGGACGGAGAATGGTACATTTAGGAAGGAGAATGGTACATTTAGGACGGAGAATGGTACATTTAGGAAGACGATAAAAGCTCGTTCTCTCAAATCTCTTCTTTGTGTAAATTAAATCCAAGGAGGACACAATCCCTAAGGACACAGTGTCCCAGGTCTGTAGGTGATGTAGACGATACCACCGCTGCTGGCGATCTAGATGAGGACACCGACGATGAATGGTACATTTAGGACGGAGAATGGTACATTTAGGAGAGAATGGTACATTTAGGACGGAGAATGGTACATTTAAGAAGCCGACAAAAGCTCGTTCTCTCAAATCTCTTCTTTATGTAAATTAAATCCAAGGAGGACACAATCCCTAATTTTAGTTATTGCTTAGCAGAGTCTACTTAGTTGTTGTAAATTTGTGGTGTTGCTTCTGTGACACTTTCATCTTTAATCTCATATTTTCTATGAATATGTGTTCTGTTTGATTTTGATTTAGTAATCTTTCTTTAATTAGTTTTTTTTGTTTTATCTAACAATTTAATATTTTTGTTATAAGGCTACATGCCATGGTGGTGGTGGTGGAAGGAGAAACGAAGATGAAGAAGAAAAGAAGAAGAAGTTTCGGTTCGCGACGGACTTCGTCGAGTTCCTCAATCAAGCGGAATTAAACCTCTTATAGAGTTCCTTAATTGAAGTTGATCATGATAACCTTTTGTATTTTTCAAACGGCTAGTAGAATCTTCCTCGAGCCCTCCTCAATCAAACGGCTAGTAGATTGTTTGCTAGTCTCAAAATTTATTTGACTTTCCATCTTCCTCACTTTTTGTACTTCTCCCTTGCTATATAAACAATAGTTTTCTTGTTTCATAGTACTATTATTCATTCTGAAATACATAGAATATTTTTTTGAAATATAATAGTTTTCTTGTTCTCAAGATGTCTACTCGTGTGGTGGGAAATGTAGAAGACATAGAAGATTGGTTGCCAGCTCCAAATGAAACCTTCATTCCTGCGTATGTTGCACAAGATTGAAGAACATCTGTCGACGATTTTAGCTGAAGTTGTAAAGATCAATTCTAAGCTTTGTTCATTAGAAATTGAACAAATGAATTTATCTCGGCGTTTTGAGAAAATTGAAGAATCTCCAGCTTTGAAGAAGGCATCTTCATCTGGAGCATTTAATAATGTGAAGGTGGTTTTCGTTGAATCTTCTTCCGATGAGGAGGACGTGGAGCTACAGTCTCGTAGTAAAGCATTGGACCGAATTCTCGCATTGTTCCCTACAGAAGAAACTGACTTTAGCAGTTCTTCTGAAAGAATGCGTAAAAATTTAGATCCGGTCACACCATCGAAAAGTTTAACAAGGGGTTCAACCTCGAAGCCTAGCAATTAACTAGTGGTTCTTCGAGTTATTACGACTATATTTTTGTCGATGATAGACCTGACGAGTAAGTAATATGAGTTTTGATTTAATTCCAACAGTTTTTTCTCCTAATTTATTCGTTTCTTTTCTTAGGGAAATAATATCATCTTGCAACAAAATCTATGTGTCTCGGTTTGAGATGAAGACCTTAGCTCCTTTAACGAGAATTAAAAATAGGGTATGTATAGAGAGTATATTTCTTTTTAGATGCCATCTATGTTTACTTCGATTCCATCGCTTACATTTTTAACGATTTATTCAGATTGTAGGCATTGTCTCTGCTCTTCTCGCCGCGGAGGAATGGAAAAGAACCTCCAATAAAGCTAACGTATGGTTTTTACCAATAAAAATATCGGTGAGTGAGCATTTTATTCTTCAATGCATATGCATTAACAATTTTCTCGTTTGTTTGTCCTTCGTAATGTATTAGTTGATGTCTATGTAGAAAGAAACGTTACCTCCATCCGACAAAAAGTTTCATAAAATATGGAAGAAGTACAAATATTTTCAGGATTACATGGGATCTTTAAGCACTTGTAAAGAGGTATTAATGTATTTCTGTTTAAATATTAATCCTAATTTTTTTGAAAATTTACTAATTTGTTTTACCTAATTAATCCCGATTCAGATATACATACCCATTCTTTTGGACGGACACTATACTCTTGCAAGAGTTCTGGTTAAAAAAAGGACTATTAAAATTTGGGACTCACTTGCATCTAAAGATGATCTGATTCAAAATAAAAAAGTCATAAAAGAAATAGTAAGCTCATATTCATCAATTTTTATAAATTGGGTACAAGATACGCGGTATACTTATACATATTGTATTCTGTTAATTGTAGCTTGTAAATTTGGATCTCTTTCTCGAAGAAAAGATTTTGAAGTTGAGAGATGCTAGGTTCAGCTTTTCTACTTTTGCAATAAAACGTCCTTCTTATGTTCCCCGCCAAGGCAATTCTGTTGATTGTGGGATTTTTGTAATTGCATTCATGAAAGACCGATGTAGTCTAGACTACAGTTCTCTCAATGTAAGTCTGAAAATATGTCGTCAAAAACTTACACTTTTTAGAGCAATATTTTTGATGTTATGTTTGTTATATGCAGTTTGATGCGGAAATGGAAAGATGCAAAGCTGCTGAATGGATTACAACTTCAGAGCACAATGAAGTACTAAAAGGAGTCCAATCTGAAATGATCGAATATGGAAGACGATGATTTTTTTTTCTTCTTTTATATCTAATGTATGGAAACCCCTAATGTATTATGTTCATTTGTTTTGTTGAGTTGTAATTACATTTTTGCCAAACGGCTTCGATTCTTTTTGATTAAGCATAATCATTTTTGCCCTTCAAATTAATATAATTAAGCAGAAAGGAGTCTTTTGGCCTTCCATCGAATGACATTTTTGCCCTTCTAATTAATTCAAAACACCCCCGAACCCTTTTATTAGAAAAAAACCCCGTTTCGATTCTTCCTCTTCTTCCATACTCCACTCTGTACTCAAACCTAGGTCATTCTCCTCCAAAATCTTCAAACCTTTCTCCCCATTCGCAATCTTCACACCATGTCGGCATCAGCGGCAGAATCATCACCGGCAGCATCACCAATTAGAAAAGATGCACCAGTTACAGAAAATCCAAAAGCGATAGACGGAGAACAACCGAAACCCTATTCTAAGAAAGTTGCACAAAAGAAAAGGAAAAAGTTGCTAAACAAGAAGAAGTACAAACAGAAGGTATAACTTTGATTTTATGTTCGCAAATTCTGTATATATTAGAAGAAAAATGACATTCTCCGTCATAAAACGCATTTGAATGTTAAATTCTATTCGCAGTTTAATTTGGAACGGAGAATGGCATTCTCCGTCTAACTTGAAACGGAGAATAACATTCGCAGTGTTAAAACACATTATAATGTTCATTCTCCGTTTTATTTTAAACAGAGAATGACACTCTCCATGTCATTTGAAACAGAGAATGACATTCTCCGTGTTAGTTTACACGGATAATGTCATTCCCGGTGTTAAAACCCATAAGAATGGCCATTCTCCGACCTAATTTTTTGTTTTTTTTTGTAGAAAAAAATCTGTCAGGAATAAGGATTCAAGACTTTTTCGTTCTACCTTCAAGCCAATGCTAAATCTTATGGAGGAGGTCAATCAAGATGTTGGACGTTTACCTGTGCCAGTTATTGGTTCCTTAAAGAATACCGGTTTCTGGAATTTTGTTGAGATTTTATACCAAAACAGAGTCCACGTCTCCGAAGTGGCCAAGGTAACGGATGGGCTTGAGAATTTAATTGCAAGTTACACAGAAGAAGAAGAAGAAAATGACGTCGGGTGCTTTAAATTGAGCACCACTGTTAAAATCGCGCCAAGCGTCGACGATATGGCAGTCATATTGCTGAATGAAGAAAGCGATGATGATATTTTTTACAGAAGATTGATAAAGGAAAAACAACAACAGCCCACACCACCAGTATCATTGAGCCTGTGTAGAGATCACTTCACAAGATTGCTGGCTAATACTAAGGGCAAACACTCAAAAGTCACGAATAAGGAAGTGAGAGACAAGTTCTTTGAATTGTTACGACGGCTTCGTGGAGGAGATATATAACGCTGTTAATCCAGATAATTTGCCAAGCTAATAATCTTCCACTTGTGCCAAACAGTATTCTTCACAAAGTCTGGCGGTTCAAATTTGCCGTACAGATTCTTTGCCTTGGTAGACAGTGTGGACGTCATCAACAGTATATGCTGGCCAAGGTTAATCCTGGCATATGTAATGGATAGCATAAAGAGGAGTAGAAGCAAAACTTAACAGGGGGATTACTCAATGGCTTTCCACAAATTGGAAGGTTGCACAATATACTTCCTCTATTGGTTTGCAGAACATAGTAAATTTATGGAAAGAAAGTTCGCCCCAATTCCTGATTACCCAAGATTTTTCACATGGAATGGGTACGAAATCTCAAACTTCCTCAAGGCCAAATATCACAACAAAATGAGATCGAAGATGATATTGGAAGATCTGGTTATACCTGTTGGGGAAGAAGAATGGCACAAAGAAGATGAGCCACCTATAGAAGAAGTAGAAAAAGAGGGAGAGGAAGAACACCAGAAAGCAGGTGGGGATAATTTTTATGAACAACGGATACCACAGCATCATGAAATGGGCGCTGTGATGGACGACTCAGCAAAAGAATTGGAGGATTTGGGAAGATATCATTCTGATATGCTTGCGCAGAATGAAGAACTCAAAGAAAAGTTAATAGAGATGGAGGCACAAGGAGCGCAGTTAATATTTGTACCCAATATACACATGTATACCTTTATTTAATACATTTACCTATACATACAATTACACACACATATTATAGTATATTTATAATAAAATAATGTAAAAATAATATTATTAAATAAAAATCCCAATATATAACAGTAATAATACTAACGAAATTTAATAACCAATAATGGTATATATATATATATATATATATAACACTTAGCTATGATAATTAATTATTCATAAAATCTAAAAATTATCATTTAATTAAAATAAGTAAAAATAGAATATTTCAAAAAAATTTGGGAAGGGGAGCTACAAATCTACCCACCTTAAAATAATTTCGTCCTCAAAATTTTAATTCATAATTATATCTTAAATTCAACAAGAAAATCTACCATTACCTTAATCTCCTCGAATTTAATTTCTCACGAAAAAATTTATATCGTCCTCCTAGCCAATTTGCAATTTTGAAACTCTGAGGACTTCTACCCACCTTTGGTCACACTACTCCCTCAATTCTTATGTCGCTAAACTTTATAATCTTCCAATTAATTGTAAAATAAATTTCTACCCATAGATATCTACTGCATATGGCCTCTATAGTTCTCTCCTATCCATCACGCAACCAAAAATCTAACAAGCTACAAAATTTACACAAATAACTAAGAAATATTGGTAAATTCTAATAAGCGTGACCATTCGTCACTTTGAAACAGGAGGGACAGGAAGATAGGGAAGAAAAATCGAGAGCATTTATGAATTTCCAAGAGCGGTAGAGAATACCCGATGATGCAGATGGAAAGAAAGTCTATGAACCATTGACTTATTTGCTAGATTGGGCTACTCTAGTCTAGTCACTTGCTAAATCGAAGGACTCTTCGTTTCCTAGAGGGGCTTGAAATCCGTACAATACGAAAGTTCTGTCTTCGAAATTCTGAACAAGTTTTATAATAGAACGGAAATTGGAGAAATCAAGATTGTGATCTATTCCGTGGTTATTTAAACACAAACAAGGGATATAAATGCAATACAAGATCGTATCACGACTCCTAGGTAGACGGGATAAGGGTTACGAATGACTTCACATTCTACGAGAGGAAGACTATGTAATAGGTATAGGGACCTATCTCAAATAGTCCGATTTTACAGTCAACTATGGTGGTATGCATGGACGAGTTTAAATGGATCTAAATAGGTTCTCCGATTGGACACCAATCATTAGTTGGATGAACCCTGGATTTCAATCTATATAGACTGAACAAGGTCCCAACGATAAACTATTTTTTTATTAGGTTGGGGTGACCTAGAATAGTTTCTTCCCTAGGAGTTGAGCTAGCTGCTCGTCAGGTTGGTTAGCTAGGTCCTTCAAGCCCAAGATTCGTCTTCAGTGACTTTTGTGTTTAAGCAGCACGAAAAGACACATTTACGTGGCATACTAGTGACATGTGCGTAGTGGGATTTGAGTCGATCACAACCACATATTGGATCGAAGGAATTGGGTCAAGGTTGAGGCTCTAGTGGATGTCGGAAGGTATACCGGTATTATGGTAAGGGTTATAGCTTGTCCTTTTTACCTGAAAGTCATACCCTAAAGATTGAGTACAAGGGGACGTGTTTGAGTGGGACATGATATACCTAGGTGAAGGTGGACTCGTCTAGATCTTGTATGTGAAATTTGTTGGAAGGTAACAACTGGCCTCGTGCTCCAAATATTAATGACACGGCCGGGGACAAAAATGATCTAAATGAAAGACAGCCTCTTCATATTACCTATATATATTGATAAATATTTACGATCATTTTGTGTCCCCGGCCGTGTCATTAATATTCGGAGCACGAGGCCAGCTATTACCTTCCAACAAATTTCACATACAAGATCTAGACGATTCCACCTTCATCTAGGTATATCCTGTCACACTCAAACACGTCTCCTTGTACTCTATTTTTATGATACGACTTTCAGGTCAAAAGGACTAGCTATAATTCTTACCATAATCCCCGTATACTTTCCGACTACAACTAGAGTCTCAACCTCGACTAGAACCTTTCGACCCAATATATGGTTGTGATCTACTCGAAGCCCACTACGCAGACGTCACTAGTGTGCCATGCAATTGTGTCTTCTCATGCTACTTAAACACAAACGTCACGGAAGGCGCACCTTCAGGGCTTAGAGAACCTATTTAACCAACCCGACTGTCCAACTAGCTTAACCACTTGGGTTGAAACCTACTCTAGGTTACCCTAACCTAGTAGGAGTAGTTCAATATTGGGATCTTGTCCAGTCCATATAGATTGAAGTCCAGGGTTCATCCAACCAACGATTGATGTCCAATTGAGGAACCCATTAAGACCCAGTGAAATCCATCCATACGTACCACTATTTTTGGACTGTAAGTCGAACTATTTAAAATAGGTCCCTATACCTATTAGGTAATATCCACCTCTTAGAATGTGGTGCCTTTCGTAACCATTATTCCAGTTACCTGGAAGTTGCGATACGATCTTGCATTGCATTTATATCTCTTCTCGTGTGTTTAGATAACCACGGAAAGGATCACAATCTTGATTTCTCAAACTCCGTTCTATTAGGGAACCTTGTTTAGATAAATTTTGTGAACGGAACTTCTATATTGCACGGAGTGCAAGCCCTCTAAGAAATAAGGATTCTTAGACTTAGCAAATAACTGGACTAGAGTAGCCCAATCTAGCGAATTGGTCAATGGCTCATAGACTTTCTTTCTATCTGTATCCTTGAATACTATCTACTGCTCTTGAGGCTTCATTTTTACTTTCAAGTGTTCTTCCTTACCTTCATGTCTTCCCTATTTTGGAGCGACGAAGGTCACGCTTATTAGAACTTACCAATATTTCTTAGCTATTTAAGTAAATTGTTGCATGTTAGATTTTTGGGTGGTTTGATGGATAGGAGAGGGTTATAGTGGTCATAAGCAGTAGATATCTATTGGCAAAATTTTTTTAACAAGTAGTTGGATGATTTTAAAGTTTTAGTGACATGAGATTTGAGGGAGTAGTGTGACCAAAGGTGGGTAGAAGTCCCCGGAGTTGCGTAGTTAGAAAATGGCTAAAGGAGGATGTAAATTGTTTTTAAGGAATTAAGATTCGAGGAGATTAAGGTAATGGTAGAGTTCTTTTTGAATATAAGGAATAATTATGAATTAGAATTTTGAGGACGAAATTATTTTCAAGGTGGGTAGATTTGTAGCTGCCCTTCCTAGAAAATTAGAATATTTTATTATTATTATTTATTTTATTGGAATGGATTTTTAGATTTTATAAATAATTACTTAGTTAATTAGTACGGTAGATGACTTTAACCATGATGTGGTTTTGGAGTACATGGTGACTAGAAATCGTGGCACGAATAGTGCAATGGCGTGCTTTAACTAATGTATTAATCCTGGTAGGGAGGGCCGAACCATAGTGATGTTTTAATTAAGAAAACCAGGCCCAGTTGTGAGTTAATCCCTATAAAATAGTTTAATTTGTTATTTATTAATACTTGGACTTTTGGGAAATTCGGTTATACCAAACTAGTCCTGACTGGGCCCAAACCGAGCCCAAGCCCGTGTAGGCTTATAGTGAGTCCTAAGACGTCCATGTAGACGTACATATTTCACTTATTAATTTTGATTGTCCAAATAAGCATTCCATATGTAAAGGATTTATATATATAATATATTTATGGTTATTGAATTTACATTCTATTTTAGAAATAGGATGAACACCCTACTTAGTTACCCTTGTGCAGTTGACGATGTCTAGGCTATACCTGCAATTTAAGTACTTTTAGCATTGAATTACGGTATTTTGTTCTCCTACATTTCTATTATTATTTTAAGACAAATGTTGGGTATACATACACATATACTTATTATTGGTTGTCTCTATTTTTGGATAGTAGATATATATTTTATCGATGTACATATTGGTAAAATACCCTATAATAGGCAGTTTTAATATTATGTTTTCATAGAAAAATTAGGAGTATCAAACCATTTGTATATATATATATATAGATATATATATATATATATATATATATATATATATATATATATATATTTTTTTATATATATATGTGAGTTGTATATATATAAATATATATAATATCATAATAAGATGTTGTATAAATTATTGTATATATTTATTGTATCGTATATACAGATATGGTACACATGTATGTATATAATTGTATATTTATATATATAAATATATACGTATATATGTTTAGAACTAGGTATACATGTATGGTGTGTGTATATATATATATATATATATATATATATATATATATATATGTAAAAAAAAAAATATATATATATATATATATGTGAATATATATACATATCTATATATTAATTGCTAAGAAAGAAGGGAATTAAAAGCACAAAAAAAAAACCCACAGGCTCAAATCCCTACTGTTCAGCCCAGCAGAGTAAACCAGCAGCCCGACTTTCTCTGGCAAAGGCTTGAGCCCAAACCGAGAAGCCCATGGTTTATCCCCCCCCCACAGGCCGAGAGAGGAAACTCGAGAGCCCCGCTCGGGTTCACCTGCTTATATATACAAATGTCGAGAGAGGAGACGAGAGGAAACCCTAGCTCTAGGAACCTGCCAGCCCCGACCTCCAGGCGGCGTGCGCCACCGCCGGAGCGGCGATCGGTCGGCCATCGGCGGCCGACAGCGCCGGACGAGAAAGAATTCAGCAGTAATGACAGCAACAGTGCTGCGAAGAGGCTGTCTTCGCAGCGACTTTTCGTCGTCTTCAGGGAACCGTTTCGCGAGCCGTTCGACCTGGTATGAACTTGACATAATCCTCTTAAATCCCTGTTAAATAGTTTTCTTTCTAGTGATCCAAGACTCGAGCGAAATCGAATCGAAAATCATCAAAAATCTGTTCCAAAACAGAATTTATAGCGGTCTCTCGACCCAACTTGGCGGGGATTTTCTGAACTAAACATTAGGAGATTTCGAAAACTATCTGAAGGCAGTCCTAGACAACCTATAGGGTCTCGTAACCCTTCTTGTAGAATCAGATTCATTAAGAGGATAAAAAGTTATTCGATTCCGAAATCTGCGAAAAATCTGTTTTAAATTATTAAAAAACTAGAAAATTCAGTCCACACGACGTGCGTCCCGCCATTCCAGGCGACATGGTCGCGAACCGAAAGCATCAAAAGCTGCGTATCGGTTTCGTGGTCGTGTGGGCTTTGGCGGAATTCAAATTGGTTGCGTGTGTGCGACGAATTTGATGCGTATCCGTCGAAATTCACCGTATCGTGCACTTTGCAAATTTTTCCATTACTTTGTGCACGCTCGTCAGATCGAGACGAAACTTACGCCAACAGGACCGTATCATTTTTCTGGTCCTGTATGCCAAGTTTGGTCCAATTCTGAGACAGTTGAATCGTACGTCGTTTTGCGGGCCCTACGGTCCCACTCAACGGGCGATTTTGTGCACGGCCTGCCGAAATCTAACTTTGGACATACGGTTGGGTTCGTATCGAAAAATTAGATCCGTAGACATGTAGTTTGACAACTTTAGAGACCGTTGACTCTGGCACGCTTTTCGGTGCAAAGCGGGTCCAATGGCGGATATCGTTTTTGCCCGAAATTATCGTTTTGCCCCTGTGTCCAGAATTGGACGTAAGGACAGGCAATCCTAGCTAATTGGACTATTCTGAGATTATTGGTATTGTTTATTTCAGCTTCCGGGGACTGTTGTATGGGTTTTGACTATAGTGGCATATTGAGTGGTTTGGATCATCGGTTTTACCAGCACAGGACCACAGGCGAGTACAGTTTATTGTCTGCATTTCAATATTGATTTTCACTATATTTTATTGGTTGGTTTCATTAGTTATGTGATTATTTTCTATTATAAATTGTTGAGTCGGGAATGAGAAGTACCAACGATGTGTGATCTGACCTTAGACCGTGTAGACCGTGTTACATTTATTTCTTGTAGACCGTGTAGACCGTGTTACATTTATTTCTTGTAGACAGTGTAGACAGTGATTTATTTATTACAAAGTAGACCGTGTAGACAGTGATTTATTTATTGCATTTAATCTGTGTAGTTCGTGATTATTATTCTGTAGACAATGTTTCTTTATTGTAATGTTTTCTGTAGACCGTGTAGCTGTAGACCGTGTAACTGTAGACCGTGTAACTTTAGACCGTGTAGACCGTGTCGCATAATTGTCCCGAGACCGATCATATATCAAAGGTACTTCTAACGGTGGAAAAGTATATTGGTCTATTTATTACTATTGATTTTTCTTACGGCTTTAATGTTTATTTTCAAACCCATGATTGATGTCTAACCTTTGTCTTATATTCATTTTCTCTATTTGAAATTGCATTCATTGAATTGTGCTCGTTCCATTCCTGACTGGAAACCATATTTTTCTGGTTAGCCGTGGATTTACTTAGCATGGGAGGTACGGGGATACTTGCAGCCAGAAGCCTAGAGACTAGCTAGATAGTTCAGTGGTAGTCATTCTCTATTTGTACAAGTTTATGTTTCTACAAAAGTAAAACTTATGATCTTTGTAAATTAAATTAATTTTGTGAATGAGTATTATTTGTGATTTTGATCTTCATGGCCATGACAGCGTTTTACCGCCGACACTGTGGCGTAGGCTGGCTTGGACACGTCTCGTATCCGTTTAAAAAAAAATGGGTGCGGGTCGTGACAAGGAGCGCAGTTACGTGCAGCCAACCTTGAGAATGCCATACTCAAAGAAAAGCTGAAAGAGCTCGAGGCAGAAGAAGTGCAACAACGTGCAGTCAATGTTGTGATGGAGGGCTCTGTGCATGAACTGGAGGATTTGAGAAGACATCATTCTTATATTCTTGTAAAAAATGAAGAACTCAAAGAAAAGTTAAAAGAGATGGAGGCACAAGAAGCGCAGTTACGTGCAGCCAACCTTGAGAATGTCATACTCAAAGAAAAGCTGAAAGAGCTCGAGGCAGAAGAAGTGCAACAACGTGCAGTCAACGTTGTGATGGAGGGCTCTGTGCATGAACTAGAGGATTTGAGAAAGCAGAATTATGTTCTTATTGCAGATGTACATGCACAAGGTAAAATCTTTCCTATTTCAAATTTCCGATTTGTAATCTTCCAGGAGAATGGCTATTCTCCATGGATTATAACACGGAGAATGGCATTCTCCGTGTTATTTGAAACGGATAATTAATATTCTCTATTATTTCGATACTGGGAAGGTTATTCTCCGTGTAATTCCAAACGGAGAATTCTATTCTCCGTATTATATTACACGGAGAATGTCATTCTCCATGTTAGATTCACATCATACATTTCATTGTTGTTTGTTTTATTTCAGTGCGAACAATCGAGCAACTCAGAGAAACAAATAAAAGGCTGGTTGAGGAGAAAAGGAAGCTTCAAAATAAAGTTGAATCGTTCAATATTGAAGCCACTGAAAAGGATAGGAAAATCGTTAATCTCGAAGCCATGGTTGTAGAATTACAGCATCAGGAGATTGAAGCAGCTGCTGAACTTGCTGCTCCAAAAGAAGCCAAAAGAAGAGGAGGATCGGGGGAAAAGAGGTTCAGAAAACCATCAGCGCCATTAGCCGTTGAAGATGTTACTCCCTTGGAAAAGAATACAGTTAGAGAGGCTAATAAAAAGCGGAAGATTAATACCGCTCCGAAATCCGGAGAAGACGCCAAAATGGCTGAATTAAAGAGGAACGTGTCATATTAAGGGAATACGATGAACTCTTACTTGGAAAGATGCAGATGAAAAGCTGAAGAAGCTATACATCGATATCGTAATTCCCAAAAAGAAGTATCCAAAGTATGTATTCTGAACCCTTTTTTTCTTTTGTTTTTTCTAGACTTTTTTCAAAATTATGTAATGAGAATCTATCTTTATTAATTTAATCTAAACTAAATTTATGTGCAGTGATATTGTATACTTATTTTCGTCGAAAAAGGGTCAAAATGGAGTTTCAGTCCAGCTGTCGGCAATAGACCTGCAAGACATACTCAACTATGATGACATAGAGGCTGGCATACTGAACCTAATAATAAGGAAGCTGAGAAAAATTCAAGACATTAAAAGAAGGTGTGCCCCGTCTAGTTCAAAGGACGTGCCATTGATCCAGAAACAAAAGCCGGCGCCCCAATCACATAAGTGGTCTGCGTTCATGATGGCCCACACATTGGTAAGAATTCAAACAGAAAATTAATATTCATGTGTACACCGATGAAAAATGACAGAAAAAAATTACTCATGATATTGTGCTTTGTTTTTGGGAAACAGACCATCGTTGAACGTGCCAATGAACAAGACGCAAAAGCCGACGCCCTTCAAGACATCCAAACAGATGTAGCAGACTTCGTCATGGGTTTGGAGGACGACATAGAGTAGCTATTCATTCCACTCTTTAATTCATGCATCAGACGCTATACTCTACTCACATTCAATTTTATCTCCTACGACTGGATACACTACAACTCCTTGAGGCAAACCACGTACAAAAAGTGTAAGGTGTATGCAGAATTAATGAAGAACACCTTAGAGCCTATCGTCAGAAGAAAAGTTGATATGATGAGGAAGAGATGCCCGGCGAAGATGGAGTATGAGAGCAAAGTGCTAAATTGTTCTCCAAATTGCCCACAACAACGGGCACCCAACTGCCTCTTGTACATGGCGTATCATATGAATATGTTGACGACTACTCCCTTCGAATTACCGGAAGGAAATTATTTGCCATTAAAATTATTTGATTACAAATTTTAATACAAACAGAACAGTGTTACAATATAAGACTTAGACGTAGTCCTAGGAGTACACTTTTGTTTATCTGGGTCCCTTATGCCGATGGAGCGAGTGGTAATGCGTTGACTCCGTTGACGAGCTGACGACGGTTATCAGTTCTCTGAAGGTTTGGATTGCTCTGGGTGCTGGAGCTGGCTGAGAGGACGAAGATATTGAGTGTCTGTATCTGCCTCTCTGGTAATATGTTCCTTCGTTGGGTGTTCTCTGTCTTGTCCCTGTGTAGGTATGTGTAGAAGAAGGAAATGATCCCGCTATTTATAGTTGGGCAGGTTGGCTGTTCATGCGCGTATATGTAGGATGCGCCGGTGCGTGGGGACGCCACGTGGAGATTGCTGATGGAGGCGCATGGGTGATGCGCCCTGATCGAGGGGTTGACCTCTTCATGTTGCTGTTGTGAGCCGGCACGTAGCAGAGAAGAAGATCTTTCTGTTGCTGAGATCTTGGATGAGTTGAGTCAAAGGACACGTGTCATCGACTCATGGCTCGGAGATCTCGGATTTGGTGGGGAATGATCTGGTAGGATGCGCCTAGGATTGGGCGCATGAGGAGACTTTGGCTCGTAACCTTTATGAGTCACGAACCATTCGGGGCGCATAGATTTTGAGGCGCATGCAGGCGACTTTCCTTCTGTCTTTTGGGATCAGAAAACAGTCTGGGGCGCATGGCTTTTGAGGCGCATGCAGAGCTTCAAATGGAGACTTTTTTTTCTGTCTTTAGGGATCAGTAAAGAGTCTGAGGCATATGGCTTTTGAGGTACATGCAGATTTGGACGCATGGCTGCAGAGGCACATGCGGGTGGTTGAGTGGCCACGTGACAGTAGCCGTCGGAGTAAAGTCATGATGATGCTGACGTTGCCGACGCTTTGTTTTCTGAAAAAGCTGTCAACCATTCAGACTTTGGGAGGTATGCTGCCAACTCTGTCAGTTCAGCATTTAATATTTCTGACATTCGATGGACAGCTGAGGGGGTACGTCGATTGGCGTTCCACTGGGTATGGGGATGCATAGGGGCGTATCCTCTGTGATGCGCTTGGTTCTGAAGGGCGCGTCTGTGTGATGTGACTGAAGTCGAAGGGCGCGTGCGACTGTTTCGTTCCTCGGGTGCTTTAAATAGCCGTTTGGCTGAATTCGAGGCGTCCGGTTCATCCATTCAATGCTAGTTCATTGCACAGAATTCGGAGAGCCATCCACTTGGCACGTGGGTTTGATCTGCCCGACCAATAAATAGTGGCATGGAGAGAAGGTTTGCTTCTCGTTCTCTTACGTACTTCCAACATAAACTTGGGTACTTGAGTGCACTCTGTTGACGAAGTGCTCCCGAGGGTAAAGATGAGACGCCATGTCGTCATTGATGCACTTGAAGGTGACTGTTATATCCAAAAGACGGAGTCGAGGGCTTCCGAGGCAGGCGGAAGGTGCCTGTTGCATCCAAAGATAGGGATGCTCGGGCCTCGTCTCCGTTGTTCCGGAAGGGCCGTAGATCAGAATGGCGGTGCTAGGCTCTTTCTTCCTTCAAAGTGGGTGTTGCCCACTCTGGTTGTGTTGAAAGCTGCTCCTTTAGCCGTATTTCGATTACGGTCTTCCTTGGTCTTTGGAGGCTCTTTCGAAGCCTTCCCTGGCCACAGAATTGCGATGCTCTTCTCTTTCTCGGTTCCAGCCATAGGGTTAAATGCTTCATTAGTCGAAGCATTTATCAGGTGAGCCTGGCTGGAAGAGCGGCACATAACTGGGCTACTGAAGGGATGCACATAACTGGGGATGCACACAACTGAGCTACTGAAAAGGATGCGTCTTGCTGAGGACGCATGGTAGGATGTGCCTGGTTGAAGGCGCATGGTGACTGCTACGCCTGACTGGAGGCACATGGTGACTGCTGGTCGTAGACTTAGGATCTTTCCTTTATAGAAATTCTCCTTTGTACAACCTTCTCTAGACATGTAATAGACTTTTATATGTAAAATAAAAAGTTCTCTTTCTATGTCTATTTCTATTATTTTTGCTTTGAAGTATTTTGTCCGAGCTCTGGCGTATGTAGTGTCTGGCGCATGGGCTTTCTGGTTGTAAAATTTTACGCTTCTACAAGACCCTCTTCAAAGTTTTCAAAACTTTTGGATAAGTTTTGGAATACTTTGAATAAGAAGCATGGAGGTCAGGGCACATAACTGTTGGGGCGCATGCCTGTTCGGGTGTATGCTCCTCTCAGTTAATGATGATGATGATGCCTCGGTAACCGAAAATATTAATGATGATCTTTTGGTTTTATTTGTGGTTATCCTTCACAGAACCCGAGACGACGGCTGAGATCGCTCATCATCGGTTCACGCGTGCGACCAAGTCCTATAAATAGGCAAGAGATGGAGAGAGAGAGTTCTTCTTCTCCTTGCTTTTGCTTTCCTTAGAGTTCTTCTTCTTCGAAAACCCTAACTTTTCTTCTCTCAAAGAAATGGCTCCCAAGACTCCTCGCGGCGGTGCTAGCAAGGGCAAAGAAAAAGAACCTGTGACAGCTGCAGCGGCCGATGTTCCTCGTCGTCCTGTCGAAGTTCGGCCGGAGGTGGTTGGTAAGTTACACCAACACACATAGACCTTAAGTCTTTTGATGATATGCCGAGGTTTTTACCGTCGACGTGCATGGGTTTAAGCCCTGAAGATGTGCCGAGGCTCTACTGCTGACGCGCATGGGTTTAAACCCTGATGATGTGCCGAAGCACTGCTGACGTGCATGGGCACACGCCCTGATGATGCGCCGAAGCTCCGCTGCTGATGCGCCTGGGTTTAGACCCTGATGATGCACCGAGGCTCTCGGACGCGCTATGTGCTCTTGATTAGACTCAGATTCTTTTGTTAGTTCTAACATTTTTCGAATCTTTGCTAGTGTCGATGCCTATCCCACTCTTGAGTGAAGTGCTCTTGGACACTGCCCTCTGCCAGACGAGAGTAGATTATAACGAGGAAGTGATGAACCTTGCTCAAGCCGCCATTACGCTGGACCAGCATCCCGAGAGAATGTCTCAAATCCGGGAACAGCAGTATGGGTTCCTCAAACGGATGATGGAGCATGGAGTTTTGAAATCTGCCACATCTGATAAAGTGACCTTCTTGAAGCCTGAGTTCCTGTTTGGGGACCGCCTTACTTCTACGGAAGCAACAGTGTTGAAGGTCAAGGAAGACTGGTTTTTCACAGCAAAAGGAGTGCATATGACCGTCAAGCAACTTGAACGTCAATGGCCTTTGATGGCCTTCTGTCGTCTTGCTTCCAAGAGGAGGATGTCTTGGGATCTTACTCCCTCTCAGGGGGGGCGGTGACTGGCATCATCAAAATTGATTCACCTCCGATCAGAAAGATATTTTGTCCGCAGTGCGGTCTGGGTCTTCTTTCACCTGGCGGACTCTACGTCCTGTGAGAATTTATAGTGATGTTCCCCTTGATACATTTGCCCATAGTGCTTTGACTTTTGCACATCGCATGTTGTTTATGGAACGCTCATACCCGAAAGGAGAGTTTCGGGTAGAAGGTTGGTGTCATTATGCTTCCAAATGGGATAAACTGACACTCTGGGTTTTGTCGCGGTTCCAGACTGAGCTGCGAGAAATTGGGCTGACTGCCGCGATTCGTGCCACCCAGGCAGGTGTCGACATTAACAAGCATATGTTTCTCGCACTCTTGGAGATGTTTGATATCCATACTGGGACCTTTTTTACTCCGGTGGGGGAGTTAGGGCTCGCACTTCATGAGATGTATGAGGTATCAAAGCTCCCTTGGGAATTGGAATCCTATGAAAAGTATTTTCCGAGCAACGAAGAATTTCAAGTCCTGGGGGACAAGGCTGAAGAGATGACGGCCGTCTTTAAGGAAGTGGCTAGTCATCATTACTATATGCAGAAGAGGGACAAGGACGAATTACAGCCTCATGTGACCGCTTGAAGAGATTACGTCTTTAGGCAAGACAAGGGGGATCCCTCGTAATTCTCCACTCCGCCGGCGCTCTCTCGTAGTGAAGTGCTCTCTGAGATGAGCAGGTTAGATGAGAAGAATCCCCGGGAGAATGAGGACCAGCAGTCTGATTAACGCTCCTACAGCTGTTTCTGGCATCTTGCTCATCGAATATCGTCAAAAGTAGTATTGGTCGCGTATCTCATGGTTTGGCTTCGGGATTATGTCTTCCCAGGCGGATCCGGCTCTGTAGAGAGAGTGACCCGACACTTGATCCTGCCAGCTGTGAAATTGGTCTTTGGCCGGCATCTGGCTCTACTCCCCGTAATGGTATGTAATTTACTGCGAGGATTACGCGAGTTCGCGAGAAATGTGATTCATGACCGAGGTCGAAAGGTTAAATTCTCGCGTACTGAACTGTCATTTCACTATTTGATGGGGTGGTTAATTTTACACCATCCCAACGTAATGAGTCCGGGTTCAGAAGAAGACTACAGGGCCGGAGATGCATTCCTCCGCCGTTTCCACCAGAGGAGTTGGTCGCACACTGGCGTCCCTGTTTGCAGAAGGGTTTTATCCCATCTTCAGGGATGGGAGATCGCCAAAGTTGGTCCGATCTTCTTGGGTTTTGAGGCCAACAAAGACTTAAGGGATTCAGGTGAAGACGCCACCGTCCTGCCTCCGTAGGAATTCCGCTGGTTGCAAAGTATTCGGCCATCCCACTTGGTGTACCGAAACAGAAATCAGTGCTTCCTGGAACCGTATTTACCGAGCCGCTTTGCACGTCAATTCGGTTATGCACAGCTGATGTTGGACAATTCCAGTATCACCCTGGAGTATGCTAGAAGTATGCTGGATGGCGCACGAGCTTGGCATTACTATAATGCCGAATGTACCGGAGCTCGCTTTACGCTGCCCGCCCAGGATCCGTGGCTGCCCATTCTTTACTCGGCCGCCAAGTTTTACTGTGTTATGGCTGCCGCGCCTTCCGGGTATGATAGGAAGACTAGTCTCGTTGCAGGCACCCCATTAGCGGTAACTGGGCATGTATCGGCTAAGGCTCGACCACACCGTCCACCAGGGGTGGGTCAGGCTGCACCTTCGGTTGATCAACCGAAACGACGTGCAGATGCAGGGGCTGGATCTCCTGCATCAAAGAAGCTGAAGAAGACATCGTCACCGATGGTGTCATCGGATTCAGCATCTGCAGAGGTAAGGATGCCCCACATAGTCTGGTTTGGGTTCGACATTTTATGTAATCAATGCTTCCTTTTTATACAGGAGCCGCTAAAAAGAAAGCCTCGTACTCCAAAATCCGGTGGGAGTAGGCCAAAGAAGATGGCGGGTTCGTCTGAAGTGCGCATCCCGCCGACTATGATGTCTCATATGAGGGAGAATCTGGAGGATGTTGTTGTCGTTCCAGCGTCCCCGAATTATGTTAGAAGGGAAACTGAGGATGCAGCAGCTTCCGAGATGATAAAGGCCGCGGCTGGGGCCTTGGATGTCGAGGGTCCAGCAGACACGAGGCTTCCTGGTGATGATATGGGGTAGAGTTCGTCGTCTTCCGATGACGTCCCTCCAGCGTTGCAAGAGTCTGTTACGGGGGCAACAGATATGGTTGGAACAGAGAAGAGGGTTGATTCCTCTCCTTGTCATGATGAGGGGAGGTCGGCTGTATTATTGCCGAGTCCTATCCCAGCCTCACCCGTGGAAATTGAGGTGGCTGTCGATCAGGAGATAGCGACAGATCCTGTCCCTGCAGAGGGACTTGAGAAGGATGAGATTCATCTGCCAGTCCTGTCTCCCGGGGCGGGCCAGGAGATGAGTGTTGATCTCCCCGTTCTGCCTGGGGAAGTATTGGCTGTTGATAGTGCGTTGGGGACTGGAGAGGCAGTCGCTGACATCGGTGGTACTTCCAAGTTCGGAAAGGGTAAGGGTGTGATGGAACCCTGTGTTGCTCCTTCTACTTGGGGTACTATCTCGACGCCTGTGCCGGCTTCCTCTGTTCCTTCGGCTCCTCGGGTTAGTAGTCCGGCCCATGTTGATGAAGAGCCTATTGATACCGAGGTTCCAGTCTCGTAGGTTGAGGTTGGCGGATCTTCTTTCGGTCCGCTAACTACAGTAGCTCCTCCAACTCCTGCTATGACGCCGTAGGTGCTGGCAGACGCAGATGAATATGTGAAATTCATCATCGAGGGGGTGTATAAAATGCTACAAAGGGGTGTATCTGCGGTGATGGATGCCAACGGAAGCTTTGCGACGGCAAGAACTCTGGCAATGCCTTATATCGAGTTGATCCGCGTTCACGAAGGCCACGACCATATGGCCGAGATCCTGGAGGCTTCGGTGATCGAGCTGGACCAGCGGCTCACGGAGCTTCAGCGCATCCAGCGAAATGACCTTTCCGTCTTGATAGATGCAGAGAAGGGGAAGTTGATCGCCGAGATTGAGTCTTCCTACCAGGCCACTATGAGCATCTGGGAGTGCGAGGTGGCTGAGACTGAGGCTACGGTAGGGCAGTTGTCTCAGTCCATGAAGGAGACAATGAAAATGCGAGCTGCGTTGGACGCTAATATCGCGGAGATCAACGCCCAGATGCGCCGCCTTGAGGACCAACGGGCCCAACTCCAGTTAGATGTCGAACGTGTCCAGGCTGAACACGTAGCATTCAAGAAGGAGGAAGCAACATTCACTCACCGGGATCTTGCACTGGCTCAGCAGCGATAACAGCTTGATGAGAAACATGAGAATGATACTTTCGCTGAGGCTGTTGAATTGATGCGTCATGAAGCTGAGCGTCGAGTCCTGGCAACTGTGGAGACTCATGCAGCCGACTTGAGACGTCGAGTTAGAGAGCTCTCAGCCAATCCTGGAGATGTTTAGGGACTGTAGCCTCTCCTTTTTTATGTTTTTGCAACTCTTGCTGGAGGATAGTGTAGTTCTGTACTCTTTTTTTTAGAAAATAAAGAAGTACGCAACTTTTTTGTGATGTGTTTATTTTAGTTATCATGAACTTGATGATTTATGTGGACCTATTATCTTTTGCGTACCTTGGCTTTTAGGTACAGATAATAAGTTTGAAGGAACCAACATGTTTGCTCAGAGGTAATATGGACGTGGCAATCATTGGGGTTCAAATGATAGAATCTTCCTACTCAGAGGTATTATGGACGTGGTAGGAGTGATCCTGGGGGATACGCTGAACAACTCAGAGGTGATGTGGACGTGGAAGTTCTGCAATCAAATGTACGACAACGCAGGGGTTGTTTGTACGAGATGTTTACTCAGTGGTAATGTGGATGTGGTAAACATGAAGGATTGCGTAGGCTTATGAAGTGTAAGATTCCACTTTGTAGGGTGTAGAGGGACAACTCAGAGGTGATGTGGACGTGGTTGTCTTTCTACTGGAGGATGCTTCGGAACAGCTGGGTTCCGGAAGCGTATGGTTTTGTTGGAAGGGAATTGTCTGTGAATCCTGATGGTTGGGTCCATAGATCCCCTTGTGGAAGCACATATCTGAAAGATGTCAAGAGTAGTACTTCTTCAGGAACTTGCCGTTGATGGACATTATGAACAAGTCCCCATTGGGTTTGGCGAGGCGGTAAGCACCGTTTGAGTATACCGTCTCAATGATGAAAGGTCCTTCCCACTTGGGCTCGAACTTTCCTGGTGTCTTGTGAGTTAACACCATCGGCCTCTTGACTGCCTGAACCAGGTCGTCAACTTAAAAAGTTCTCTGCTTGACCTTCTTGTTGAAAGCCTGTGATATACGGGCTTGGTAGAGTTCGATACGTTGTTGAGCTAAGAGACGCTTTTCGTCAAGTGCCTCCAGCTCTCGCAAACGACGACGTTGATTGTCCTCTTCTGTGAGTTTGTTTGTGATTGCTACGCGGAGTGAGGGTATCTGGATCTCGAGTGGCAGTACCGCTTCACTTCCGTAGACCAGGGAGAATGGTGTGTTGCCTGTTGGGGTTCGTACCGTTGTGCGGTAGGCCCAATGACATTCGCCAAGCTTTTCATCCCAGTCGCGTTTGTTGGATGACACGACTTTTTTGAGCAACCTAATGATAGTTTTATTGAACGCCTCGGCCAATCCGTTTGCTGCCGGATTGTAGGCGGTTGATGCCACGTTTTGAATACGATTCTTGTCACAGAATCTGCTGAAAACATGGCTGATGAACTGAGGACCATTATCATGGATGATCCGCCTGGGTACTCCGAAACGGTAAATGACATGGTGTTTGATAAAGTTGACCACCCTGGAGCTCGTTACTTCCACCAATGGGACTGCTTCTGCCCACTTGGAGAAGTAATCAGTAATGGCCAGGATGAAGCGGTGCCCCCTTGATGAAGGAGGGGTGATCGGTCCTACAATGTCCATGCCCCAGGCTTTGAAGGGCCAGGAGGCGACTGTAGGATGTAGTGGTTCTGACGGAGTATGAATGAAGTCTGCGTGAAGTTGGCACGCATGGCACTTCTTAGCATAGTCGACAGCATCAGCGGCCATAGTTGGCCAATAGTAGCCCATACGTCGCAGTCGATCCTGCAACTTAGGACCAGGTTGATGAGCTCCGCAAGTTCCGTCATGAGCTTCTCGAAGAGCTTCGGTCGCCTCTTCATTGGACAGGCATCGAAGGAGAAGCCCATCATAGGAGCGTCGGTACAGTATTTTAGTGGTTGTATCATAATAGAATCGAAGATAACGTCTCCTGACTGAGGCAGCTTCCTTCGGGTCCTCTGGGAGAATTTCGTAGACGATGAAGTCGATGAACGGGAACCTCCAGTCTCGGACATTAACACCAGTACTTGTCGACATGGCGTGGTCCACTCGTAAGCATAGGTTATTTTTAGGACAAACCAAGTCTCGGCCAACTACCGTGACGTAGTGTTGAGTCCCAAGGGGTGCTGCTAATGAGGCCGCGAGGCCAGCCAGAGCATCAGCCTCTAGATTTTGTAGACGAGGTACGTGTTCGATGAAGAACCCGGTGAAAGTTGAAATGATGTTCAATGCAACTTCATGGTAAGGGATCAGATCTTCATGGCGAACCTCGTATTGCCCTCAGATCTGGTTTACGGCAAGTTTCGAGTCGCCGTAGGCTTCCAGATGATCCACCCCCAGCTGTTGTGCCAGCTGGAGTCCCATAATGAGCGCGTTGTACTCAGCAACATTATTGGAGCACTGCTTCGAAAGAGAGTAAGCACGCTGATGACCAGCTGATCGGGAAAGACTAAGACTACCCCCACTCCTGCGACGATCTGGCCTTTGGGGCCTGTTCTTGAAGCGCCATCGAAAAACATCCGCCAAACGGAGCTTCCTTCGGTGACGTTCGATTCTTGGACCTCATCCGGGATGTCTTCATAGAGTCTTGAGGACTCCGGGATGGGGTGTACAGCTAAAAAGTCGGCCATGGCCTGACCCTTAACGGCTTTTTGTGGCACAAACACCATAATGTATGGTGTTAGCAGGATCGCTCATGTAGCTAGCCAGGAGTTTAATGACCCTGGCTTCGTCATGAGGACTCTGAGTGGATTGACTCGGGAGATGACATGAATTGTCTGGCCCGAGACATAATGGCGAGTCTTCTGGATAGCAAACACCAAGGCCAAGCACTCCTTTTCAACGGGGTTGTACCGGTGTTCAGCCCCGATGAGCGTTCGAATGAGGTAGTAGATCGCCTGCTCGTAGCCTGTATCGCTGTTTTGAGCCAGCAGAGCACCCAGGTAATGATCCATGGCACGGACGTAGAGGAGAAATGGTTTGCCGGCGATAGGTGCTACCAGGACTGGCGGGCTTGTCAAGTAAGCCTTGATGTCGTAGAAAGCCTTTTGGCACTCCTCTGTCCAGACGTAAGAGACTCCCTTCTTCATGAGCTGAGTAAAGGGTTGACATTTACCGGAAAGGTTTGCTATGAACCTCCGAATGTATGCCAGACGTCCCTGTAAGCCCTGAAGTTCTCGAAGATTCTTCGGAGGGTCCATATTGAGGATGGCTTTGGTCTTTTCGGGATCAACATGAATGCCTTTCGCCGTGATGACAAAGCCCAAGAATTTTCCGCTAGAAACCCCCAGGAAGGATTTAGCGGGGTTCATCTTGAGTTGATGTGCCCGCATGAGATTGAAGACTGTCTTCAGGTCCTGTAGGTGATCTCCTTTAAGGCGGCTCTTGACTGCGATGTCGTCAACATAGCATTCGACTATTTTGCGAAGATGTTGACGGAAGATGGTGCTCATAGCTCGTTGGTATATCGCACCGACGTTCTTCAAGCCGAAGGGCATCATTATGTAGCAGAAAATGCACTTTGGAGTCCTGAATGACGTATGTTTTGCGTCATCAGGGAACATCTTGATCTGGTTATAGCCCGAATACCCGTCCATGAAAGACATGCGCTCGAAGTCGCACGTGTTGTCGATCATCACGTCAGTGATTGGAAGCGAGAATTCGTCCTTCGGCAAGCAGAGTTGAGATCCCTGAAGTCGATACAGACTCATAGTGACCGTTACGACGTTGGCTACCCAATCTGGGTGTTGCTTTAGTCAATACACAAAATATACAAAATACTGCTAATCATTTCAGGATTCATGAAATCATATTCAACGGACGATGTATCGCATCAATCAAAGCGTCAACATCATCAAATCTACTGAAGACTCATTTCTCATTTTATTCTGTATTTTACATTTTATTGAGTCTAGGATTTATTCTGTAAAATCAATTATGGTAATACTGGCTTAGGGTTAAAACTGTCCACATTCCAAAAAGCCTACCTATTTACCATACAAATATTTTAAAATCATATTTCGAAAATAGTCTTTCAAAATGATTTTACAAATAACCAAAAACAAATTTGAAAACTATTTTTTTGCAAATGATTTTCAAATATCTCCTGACAGAACTCCTAACCGAGTTCGGCCCGAGTTCGGTCCGAACTCTGACCGAGTTCGGTCAAAAGTTATTCAAATTTCTGTTGCCTCCAAATATGCGAGCAACGTCTCTTTGCGAGATATTTGCATCCGAACTCTGTCCGAGTTCTACCCGAGTTCGGTTGGAGAAAACACCTATAAATAGAGGAGAACTTTTCATTTCAAATCATCAATTCATTCTTCATTCTCTCTTCTCTATTACTCAAGTATTTTCAAACGATCCAAGATTTTTAAATCTCACCTATACATCTCTTAGCCAAAAGCCAGTACTATCAGAGTTGATTTAGAAGTCTTTTGGTTACTCAAGAGTTGTAAAGAGGTCGTTCCAAGTTTCAACAACTTTTCTTGTTGTGGAGCTGGTCGTGTGCTCGTCATCAAGTACGGTGTGTGTGTGGAGCTGGTCGTGCGCTCGTCACCAAGCACGGTGTTGTAAGAGACTGCAAGCTCTCCGTTAAAGCTTGTGCCATAGTGGATTAACATCGAGCAAGAGTACTCGAGACTGGATTAGACCTCTCAGAGGGATACCAGTATATATCGCCGTGTCACTGAGGGCGACGTTATATTCTTATAATTGGTATCAGAGCAGGTTATATTCTTATAAAACATACCTTAGAGAGTATATATGGCAGCCGTGAAATCTATATTCAACGGTGAAGGGCAATCCACAAATAGACCTCCCCTATTTGATGGAACAAATTACACATATTGGAAAACACGGATGACTTTCTTTCTAAAGTCTCTTGACTTTGATCTATGGTCAATAGTCATTGATGGATATAAGAAGCCAGCACCCACAGTGGTTGAAGGCATTCTTATGGAAAAGCCTAATGACAAGTACACCGATGCTGAAAAAGCAAAGGCTAGTCTTGATGCTCGAGCCATCAATGCACTATTCTGTGCAATTGACAAAACCGAGTTCAACAGAGTTTCAACCTGTAAGACGTGTCACGAAATTTGGAAACTCCTTGAGGTAACCCATGAAGGGACTTCCCAAGTAAAAGAATCCAAAATTAGTAGACTGACACAGGAGTATGAATCTTTTAAGATGAAACCCGGTGAGTCAATTACACAGATGTTTACTCGTTTCCTTGATATAACTAATCCTTTACAATCTCTTGGCAAGGATTACAGCAATCACGAAAAGATCAGAAAAGTGCTGCGGGCTCTAACAAAGAACTGGAATCCAAAAGCCACAGCAATCATTGAAGAAAACGATCTCACCACGATGACTCTGGAGACACTGATGGGCAAACTCATGACCCATGAACTCGACTTGCAAGATTTTGAAGAAGCAACACCAAAGGAAAAAACTATTGCCTTCAAAGCCCAAGCAAAAAAATCAACATACAACGATTCCGATGAAGAATCGTCAAGTGGTGATGAAAGAGCCCTGTAGAAGCATGGAAAATATTAGAATAAAGGCATAAATGGCCCATGCGGTTTTGGGTAGCAAGTCTATGCGGCTCATACTGGAGTTGCCCTATGCGGCCCAAAAGAAGACCCTCAGACTCATGCGGCTCGGGGATGAATGCGGTTCAGCAGGAATATGCGGCTCAACTGACGACACGTGTGACCCCCCCCACAGTTGGCCACTGGAGTAATGGCCTCATTTAATGCTCTGACACGACTCGACGGCTGTCTCTGACATAAAGTATCATAGTGGCTCTGCCATAATGACAGACTCTTCGGGAAAAGAAGAAAATCTCTGACCCGATCTGACAAAAAATCCTAGATTGCCGCGTGGCAAAAGTCTCATGCGGCTCGGATAGAGAACAGCTTCATGCGGCTCATTGAGGAGTCACTCTAATATGATTAACAAAAACCCTCCATATGCGGTCCACCCATAGCCCGGTCTATGCGGCTCAACACCACGCTAATTCATGCGGCCTACAGAAACTATGTATATACGGCTCACGAAAAGTTCATCCCCTGCGGCTCGATGAGGCATTGACTCATGCGGCTCACGAGTAGTATCCCCCTGCGGTTCAAGTGTTGGTCATCCTATGCGGCCCTGGCAGGATCTTCAATTTAAAAAAATGTGGCACTGAAGATGCAACAGAATCCCAACGAGAATATTCGACGTCATCATCATAATTGTCGAGATCAGGGCATATCATTCATCATCAAGCCAATAGGACACGTGGCGAGCAATCAAATATTGGCATAATCAATCACGAAGATTTAAAGCAGTCAGCATTAACTACTCATAAGATTTGGTGCTATCCGCATTAGTGGCCGAGATTCATTATGATCAGGATCAAGGGCCCAGATAGAATGAAGGAGCGCCGACATTCCAAATAGATAATCATCAGCAAACCCTAATGATCCCACCCCACTCTTATAAATAGCCAGCATCATTCCCATGTAAAAAAGGTCGGCAACAAAAGAATAAAAAAAAACAGAAAAGAAGAGAGAGATATACACAGAGAGAGCTCCCCCTTTTCTTGATATTCACAGAGAGAGAGAAGCCAGGAGAGCAACCCGAGGAGAGTAAGAAGAGCCTTTCTTCGTCAACGCCGAGCAGATCTTCCCCGAGCCAAGGCTGCATACCGATCGTCCAAGGAGTAAGGCAGAGCGGCCGTCACTTTCCCGAGCCTCTATCGTCACCCCCCAGAATCAAAAATAAACAATCGTACTTAGTCTGCTGTACCTAGGTTTTCGTCCCTAGGCTTTCTTTGTACGAGCGAGTTTGTATTGTGAGTCTAAGTTCAGTCCTCCGATAATTGTTCTGTTCTTTTACAATCAATGGCAAACACGATGGCGACTCTGCTGGGGACTAACTTCTCCACGGCTGAGGAGTTGGTGACGCAATCGGATGCAGCCAAACTTGGCTCGACACAACAGAAGATGGTCGTCCGCTTCGACCAACAGGCGTTCGAAGAGATGCTCTCTGAAGGCAGCGCTGGCCCAGTCCAGAAATGCACCCGCACCACGAAGGCTCGCAAAGAGTGGAGGCCAAAGTCATTTGCTCCTCCCCAAGCCCTCGATGGGATACCCTCGGTCGCTCAAGACGGTGAGAAAGATTCTCCTGCGGTCCCACTTCAGATCGCAGACACCTCTGCTGTCCCCAAGTTCGACAGAAGAAAACACTATGATGCTGGACTTGCAGGGGCAAAGAGGGTCTCTGCTCAACCTGAGCCACAGAGGGGTATTAGCCGCAGAAAGAAAATCTATGCGGCCACAACCGTCAACCACACGAAGAAAACTCATGCGGCCACTTCTGTCAGCCGCATAACTTATGCAGCTACAGTTTCCAGCCGCATGGATGAGGTTCCTGCGGCTAGTAAAGTCAACCGCTTGCAGAAAACCCATGCGGCCACAGATGCCAACCGCATGCGGACAGCCTGCACGGCCGTGACTCCTAACCGCATAAGAACTCGTCCCACAACAGAAGACAGTCGCATGCAGATAGCCTGCACGGCACCCAACGCTAGCCGCATAGCGTCTCTACCGCGCTTCTCTCGATCAGTTTTCGACCGACTCTCATGCGGTCCTAACTCTGATCACTTTCTGGATGAAAATCCAGACTCTGTGATACCTAATGTGGACTCTTCCTATTACGCACCCACAAGTGCTAAAAAGAAAAAGTCTAGGGCAGCACGGGCTCATCAAGTCCAGACAGCTGTCCCAACCTCTGACTATCGGGGCGTCCCACTGAGTATCACGCGGGCCTCTGACGGGAAGTTGTATAAAACCACTCGAGTCCAGCCCCCGGCGGTAAACGGACAAAGTGGTCCCTCTGACCTGCGTGAAGCTATCCTCCACAAACGCAAGGAAAGAGAAGGAGCCTCAGCATGTAGAGAGTCCTCACAGGGACGTCACTGCACCCAGATTATCGTCAACTGCTGTTGCAACAACTCGGCAGTAACGGAAGACCGGCCATCCGTCTTCCAAAGATTACAACATTCGAGCTCGGAAGACGAGGCACCTCCCGTTGCCTCCTGCAATTCCGTACGGAAAGTCCCTGTGGAGGGGAGAGGGAAGAAGACAAGCATCTCCAGCCCAAAGGTGTCAACTATTGCAGCTAAGAAGCCGTCGTCTAAAGGATTATCAACTACTGGAGTATTCCAACACACCCGTTCAAAGACAAAAATTGCTGCAGTAGGAAGTTCGCCGTCTACGTCATTGGGGGTCGTCGGAACTGGGGGTAGCACTCCTCCAAACCTCCACGACAACCCGACATTCCAAGAAGACGGACTGGAGGAAGCAAATCCTCCGACGGATACAACAGATACCGACGTCCCCGAAGACGTCCTAAACGAAGCAAGCTCTGAAGCTGGGGGTACTATTCCTTTCGAGTTCGAACCTGAAGAGAATATCCCCACATATCCTGATGATTTCTCGATGCATGAGTATGACTCGGAGGGCATGTCCGCCACTTCTCCTTCTGTCACTCCTCACGTAAGGACGATATTCATGACGGACAACAGCCAAGGTGGTTCCGGCGATCGCCAACGTATCGACACTTTGGAGGCCATACTGCACGCCTTGGTCAAGTCTGTAGACGAGATCAAAGCAGCGCTTCCTACTCTGCAGGGAGTGTCACCTGGTCAGACAAGCACGGGTCCCGTGAACAATATAGATTCAAATTCAGCAGCACCAAACCCGGGCAATAATGCTCCCGAGATAACGGCCCCTACCGCGACAGATGAGGCCCGAGAAGTAAGGAGAGAGGTTCAGGAGCTTCGAGCGATGTTCCACGCCCGAGAAAATTCTCAAGACCTCAGAATACGGCAACCATACCCAGCTGAATGGAGGGATGTGCCCTTTCCCCCAAGATATAAGCCATTCAATATCAACCCATATGATGGTAAGACTTCAGCAAGCCGGTACATCACTTACTTTGAGGTCACTACCGACCATCTGCCCCATGATGACGCCATCCTCACACGGTTATTCATTGGGACACTGGAAGGAGTCGCCTTCGATTGGTACCGCAACCTGCCAGATAATTGCATCCACTCCTTCGCTGGCTTCAAGCGCTTGTTCTTGGAGAGGTTCTATGAGGTAGGGCAGGACGTCACGATGTCTACCCTCATGGACGTCGTCCAAGGAGAGAAAGAGCTGACAAGGAATTACATTGAGCGGTTTCGTCAAACCGCAATGAAGTTACTATCTGGCAACCCGGACTCTTCCTTGATTGAAATTTGCCAAAAGAGACTACTCCCAACAATTAGTCTCTGGATGGGCGAAAGTTAATTCAAGGACTGGAAGGCCTTTATCATCAGCGCTACAAGTGCCGAGGAACGATTGAAGAAAGCTCGCCAACTGGGGTTGCATATCTCAGAGGGAGAGAGCAAGGGGAAGCGTCCCAACGCCAGCAACGACAATGGGGGTAGCCCCTCCAACAACCGGGACAACAAAGGCAAGCAGTCCATGGTGACCGATACAGCCCAGAAGCCCGAGCCACAGCCAGCAGACAAACAATGGCCTCAAATCACTTTTTCTTTCGAAGACGGCCACGTCAAGCCTATCTTGGACATGCTTATACAAGGAGATAGAATTCAGCTTCCTCCACCAAGGCGGGAACCTCGGCCTGCTGATTTGGAAAATCCAAAGTTCTGCCATTACCACCGCTACGTCCACCATGCTACACACGACTGCTACCAACTGAAACGGTATATCCAGAACCTCATCGATTCAAATGCTCTGGCTATCGACTTCGAGGAGGTAACCGTAGCAGCCAACATGGTATCCGTACAATTCGACAATTTCCCTCCAACAGAGACTCAAGACGGTGTCATACCCATCCCTCTGGCAACGATGGAAATCACTAATCTTCCGCCTGCCCGTGATCAAACTCCCGGCCTAGTACCCCTCACCACATCACGAGGGGAAATCATGTGGGTCCATCCGGGCCTAGTCCACGAGGTGACTCAGCCCACTTTACCTTCTAAAAAGAAAAGTGGAAAGGTCAGATCATGTCGTACCGCCTCGGCAGAAGAGGAGGAAGTCTCAGCCGTCACTACTCGATCTGGAGCACAAGCCCAACCAGTGGCCGAGAATCCGACTAATGATCAGCAGCCCACAAACGCTGATACTCCGGGACCGGCTCAGCCTTCGACGACCGACAAGCCTAGGCCGAAGGAGACTCGCTTCGACAAATCCCTCCGAAAGGAGACACCTCAGGGGCTGGAGAGACCCTACAACTTCGACATCTTGGCACAATTGGCTAATACACCGGCCAAATTATCCTTATATGAACTCCTGAGGCTCTCAAAGGATGTCCGCACGGCTCTAAGTGAGGCACTCCAAAATGCCGACGCATACTTGGCTCAGGTCAACCTCACGGGAGATAATCAGCCTACAGATCTCCAAGATAGTGCGTGTACAGGTGCAATGCCCAATATCGTCTTCTCTCCGTAGGATATGCTCATCAAAACTAACGTGCACGATCGCCCATTGTACTACACTGGATACATCGGCGACGTAAAGGTAGACCGAATGCACATTGATCCTGGGTCCTCCATAAGCATCATTCCGAAGGGTCTGCTACATCATCTTCGCATTCCAATGCATCGCCTGACGCCTACAAGCACCGCCATTAGCGGTTTCAATTCGGGCAGGAGCTACCCAATAGGGAAGATTCGCTTGAAATGTCAGATTGGCGATCTCCAATCAGAAGTCACCTGCTACGTCATAGATGCCGACACTTCTTACAATATCCTTCTGGGGCGGCCTTGGATACATGATTACATGATCGTGCCTTCCACGCTACACCAGTGCTTCAAATATGTCGATAAGCACGGCTTCGTGAGGACGGAGTTTGCTGATATCGATCCCTTCAAAGGGGTCGAATCTTATTACTCAGACTCCTGTCTGTACGAAAAATCAAAGAAGCATCTGGTCGAAGAGGAGGTGCAAGCTCACACCAAGACCACCACAAGATCAGAAGAACCCCTGACGATCCACCTCCACGCTCGCAAACCGGGCAATTCTGCACCCCTTACGGCTACTTTGCGTAAGGACGCAATCAGTCTATCGGCGCAAGAAGAGCAGATGAGAATCCGGCTGCCGAGGTCTGGTCAAGTGCCGAGACCTACACCAGGGCCTTTTACCATCAGACTACCGAGAGTCGGTCAGCTCCAAGCGGAGAAACTCAATCCCTCCGACTGACCGCTCACATTACGTCTTCCTAAAAAGGGCCGTCACCCCGACGCGAGGTTTGACACTTCCAGCGAACTAGCCACTCCTCGCCCCACGTCAGATGCCAAGCTGGGGGTTGCTAGTCTACCAACAACTCCACGACCTGCTCCTCCGGTCGAGCCTCTGAAGATCAAGCTGACTAGGTCGCTCTCCCAGTCTTCACTTATACAGGGGGTGGCCGAAGAAGAACCAGAATTAGCCAAGTATGTGGCTGCCCACTCCGATACCCCTTCCGCGGATGATGTAATCCCTTTCGAGAAGATACCTTATTTTATCAATAAAGGGCTATCTTTGAATTACATCGAGCTCAACAAGCTATGTACAATGTATGCTATGGACCACGGTATAGGCACTCACCTACACACACAAGTGACAAATGTATATACCACAGTCCAGCTCACTCCGGAAGAAGACGCTTACCGAATAGTCGAGGGAGGGGACCACCCGATTATCTTCGGCCGGAAAGACGATCCGTACCCCTTCACCATAAAAAAAGTCGATCTTGGGTCAGATGCCGGGAGATTGCCTCTATACCTTTATAGTCCCCAGTCCAAATATCTCATGCAGAAACAAGGATATGATCTAGAAACTACACCAGGCTTGAATTACGGTACCGGATGGTGACTACCTTTGAAGCCTCCAGTACCGTCTGGTAAACCACGGGACTACTATAGCAAAACTCGATGTGGACTAGGGTATGTAACTCCCACAACGACTCCAGAGAGTTCAGATGAAGAATGTGATTGGCAGTTACACTCAACCGGGTCACCAACTTCCGACTCAGACACAAGCATTGGGGACATATTCAGACAAGTCCTATCAGTCAACATGGCATTTGCCGACGCTTACGAAGAAGATGAGGACATTCCTGAAATCCTCGAGCTTGAGCCGTGGGCCCAACAGTTAGACGCACAATGGGAAAAGCGGTTCAAGCTAAGAGAACCTCCTACAGAGGATGAAGTTATGCAGGTCAACCTCGACACCGAATCCTCTCCAAAGCCAATCTTCGTCAGTAAAAGCCTAACAGACGAGGAACGAGAATCACTGCTGGAACTCATCAGAGAATACATTGACGTATTTGCATGGAGTTACGAAGACATGCCGGGATTAGATCCCAATATTGCTCTCCATAAACTCAATATACGGCCGGATGCAAAGCCAGTCAAGCAGCAGCAACGACGCTTCCGCCCGGGCGTCATGGACGCGATCGAAGCCGAAGTCAACAAACTGATAGCCAGCGGCTTCATCCGTGAGGAGCAACACCCTGACTGGGTCGCCAATATAGTCCCGGTCCTTAAGAAGAACGGAAAGATCCGAATCTGTATCGACTTCTGTAATCTAAATGAGGCATGTCCGAAAGACGAATTCCCCCTCCCGATCATGGACATCATGATTGACAACACATGCGGCTTCGAACAAATGTCATTCATGGATGGATTCTCGGGATACAATCAAATCAAGATGTCCCCCGACGATGAGAAGCACACTTCATTTAGAACACCGATCGGCACATACTGTTACACAGTCATGCCATTCGGTCTAAAGAATGCTGGTGCCACATATCAGCGGGCTATGAGTATCATTTTCAGAGAACATTTACGCAAAACAGTGGAATGCTACGTCGACGACATCGCTGTCAAGAGTCGCCGCAAGGAGGATCATCTGCAAGATCTGAGAACGGTATTCGACCTGATGCGAGCCCACAACCTGAAGATGAACCCTACAAAGTCGTTCTTGGGCGTATCCAGCGGGAAGTTCTTAGGTTTCATCATCACTGCACGGGGTATCCATGTAGACCCTGAGAAAACCAAGGCAATAATGGAGATGGGTCCTCCGAAAAATCTCCGCGAACTTAGAGGCCTCCAAGGGAGGCTAGCCTATATCAGAAGGTTCATTTCCAATCTCTCCGGACGATGCCGGCCGTTCACACACCTCATGAAGAAGGGAGTCTCATTCGTATGGGACGAAGAATGCCAACGCGCTTTCGACGACATCAAAGAATATTTGTCAAATCCTCCAGTCCTGGTGGCCCCGGTCCCTGGAAAACCATTCTTGCTCTATGTACGAGCAATAGAAAACTCCCTCGGTGCCCTACTGGCACAAAATAACAACGCAGGACACGAACAGGCCATATACTACCTCAGCCGAATGATGGTCGGGCCCGAACACCGATACACTGCCGTGGAGAAAGAATGCCTCGCCTTGGTATTCGCCATTCAAAAGACGCGGCATTATGTTACAGGACAAACCATACATGTGATCTCACGGGTAAATCCCCTCAGGGTCCTCATGACTAAACCAGGGGAGCTCAGCTCTCGCCTCGCTACATGGGCAATACTACTATCCCCATATCATATGATCTTCGTCCCACAGAAGGCTGTCAAAGGCCAAGCCCTGGCAGACTTTTTGGCGGCCCAGCCAGGATCGGGGTCATCCAGAATATACGAGGAAATCCCAGATGAGGTCGCCGATTCTAATACAACCACCCATGACAACATATGGAGGATGTTCTTCGATGGCGCTTCAAGAACCGGACCCAAGGGAAATATCATCGTCGGGGTCGGAGTAATATTGATCTCTCCTACCGGGCTAGTGATCAATCGCGCCTACTCTCTCACGGAACCCTGTTCCAACAATGTGGCCGAGTACAACGCTTTGGTCATTGGCCTCCAACTCGCAAAGGAGCTGGGTGTAGAATATCTCGAAGCATACGGCAATTCACAATTAATCGTCAATCAGATTCGGGGGTCGTACGAAGTCCGCCATGAAGACATGATCCCCTACCACCAAATAGCAATCAACATTATCTCCTCATTCGAGGGATTCTTCATCGAACACGTCCCCAGACTTCAAAATATCGAAGCCAATGCCCTAGCAGGCCTTGCCGCTTCCTTAGCAGTGCCGAACCAAGCGCATCACTCGGTTGAGGTGATAGGCCACGAACTGGTCTGTCCCAAGAACAATATTCAATTTGTGGCGAGCTATTCCGCCCAGACGGTCGACGAAACACCAGACTGGAGACAGCCGTTCGTTGACTTCGTCGTATACGATATCCTCCCGGAGAATCCAAGGGAAGCCACCTCCATCAGACGGCGTTCTCTCAGATTCTTCTACGATACAGAGACAAAGATGCTGTACCGACGATCCTACGACAGATTATTACTCCGGTGCTTGTCAAACGCAGAAGCCAAAGAAGCTGTACGAGAAGCTCACGACGGTGTCTATGGGGCCCATCAGCCTGGCCCTAAGCTACAGGACCGCCTTCGCCGTATGGGCTACTACTGGCCCACGATGGTGGCAGACGCAATAGACTATGCCAGAAAATGCAAGGCTTGCCAAGTCCATGCGGACTTCATTCACCAACCATCCGAGTTTCTACATCCAACGGCGGCATCCTGGCCATTCGAAGCATGGGGAATGGATATCATTGGTCCAATCACCCTACCTTCCTCCCGAGGACATCGCTTCATACTTGCGATCACCGACTACTTCTCCAAATGGGCAGAAGCCGTCCCACTCGCAGAAGTTAAGACTTCAAACGTGATCAGCTTCCTTAAGTATCACATCATCTACTGCTTCGGACTGCCGTGGAGGATCATCCATGATAATGGTCCGCAGTTTGCAAGCCATGCATTCTATCGATTCTGCGACAAATACCGCATTCAGAATGTCGCTTCGACACCATATAACCCGGCAGCAAATGGGTTGGCAGAGGCATTCAATAAAACAATCATCAAACTCCTCAAGAAGTTTGTCTCCTCCAACAAACGCGACTAGAACGAGAAGCTCGACGAATGCTTATGGGCTTATCGCACCACGGTTCGAACAGCTACTGGGAATACACCATTCTCTTTAGTATATGGGAGTGAGGCAGTCCTCCTACTGAAAACTCAGATTCCCTCACTCCGCGTCGCCCTCACTTATCAATTGACAACGGATGATAACTATCGACGCCGATTACAAGAGTTGGAGGCCTTAGACGAAAAGCGCCTCCTAGCCCAGCAAAGGATCGAGCTATACCAAGCACGTATCTCAGGAGCCTTCAACAAGACGGTCAAAATCAGAACATTCCAAGTAGGCGATCTCGTTCTAGCAGTCCGGAGACCAATGGTCATGACTCACAAGACCGCAGGCAAGTTCCAGCCAAAATGGGAAGGTCCATTTGTCATCGAGGCCGTGTTCTCCAACGGCGCCTACCGCCTCGCCAAGCAGAATGGGGACTTGCTTATGTTGCCCGTCAACGGCAAGTTTCTAAAAAAATACTATATTTAGACAACATTCTCCTGATTATCGAGTCATGTACCCTCTTAGTACCCCTGAACTCGCACCCACCATTTTCCAAATTATCGAGTCATGTATCCATTGATACCACTGAACCCACATCTACAACATTTCAGATTACCGAGCCATGCACCCGCTGGTGCCACTAAACTCTCATCTTCTCAATATTCTAGAAAATCCAAATTATGTACTTACATTCCGGTCACTCTCTCAGATAGTAAGTCACGTATAATCATACCTCTGAACTTTCTTCCTGAAAGAGATCCTCCCTCATGATCCACTACCCGCGCTCCCAGTGCACAAAAAGGGTAATCGATCCACTAATTTCCGAAACGACCATGTCCTCATTACCTCTGAGTCGTTTTCACTTTCACCAAAAACAAACCGCCCCCTCGCATAGAACTTCCATGTCCTCCTACCTCTGAGTAGTTCTATGCACCCCTTCTAAATTTGAGCCCACTCCTGCCATGTCCTCATTACCTCTGAGTGGGAAGGCTCCGTCGAAGAAATCACCATATTTGCCATGTCCACATTACCTCTGAACAAGTATGTTGGTTCCCTTTCAACCTATTATCCGTACCCACAACCGGAGTGCGACAAGGATAATAGGTCCACAAATGTCCTCTATTGACCACAAATGTCCTCTGTTGACCACAAACGTCCTCTGTTGACCACAAATGTCCCCTGTTGGCCACAAATGTCCTCTGTTGACCATAAACGTCCTCTGTTGACCACTATTGATTATAGAAAAGTCTTCCGTGAAGTCTCCCCCTACCATGTTCTCATTACCTCTGAGTAGGAAGATTCCACGGTAAAACCCTCATGTTTGCTACGTCCTCATAATCTCGGAGCAAATATGACTGGCTTCCTCCCACCTTATTATCCGTATCCTGAACCAGGGTATGCCAAGGATAATAGGTACACAAATATCCCTTGCTAAGCTTCTTAAGCATAAATCCACCATCCTACCATGCCCCGGGAGCCCAGCTGCTCTACGGCATTCCTTTCCCCAGTACCGAGAACATCCATAACCATTTTGTCGTGGCTGTCCCGGACATCCTGATCAAACTTGTTATCCGTACCTAAAACCAAGGTACGCCCAGGGTAACAAGTCCACAAATAATCCCCCAGCAAGTCCAATTCCATGAACACCACAAGAACAAGAAAGAGAAGATGAGTTGAAACATGCTCATTTATCTCAAAATTCAAAAGAGCTACATCAGTGGGGATCACATCCCTTGCAGATAAAAATATACACATATGAAAGAAAAACAAAAAAGAGAAGCAGAAGAAGACAGATGGCGGATCACTGTTTCGGGGTACATAACACCGTGAGGCGGTCCTTTATCAAGGCGACCGATCGCTCAAACCTCTGTTTGGCTCGACGCTCAGCTTCCTGGTTCAACACCGCCGGGTCCTGCAGATGAACGTGGGCCTGCCAGTTGTCCTCGAACTTCTTAAGAGATCGCTCCAGGTTGGCAGAAGTTCGAGAAATCCGCTCGGCCTTCCGAGCAATCGACTCCTGTTCTGCATGAGCAGCCTCCCGCTCTGACTCTAAGAAGGCCAACTCCTCCTGGAGTGCGAGAATCCGCTCCTTCGTGTCAGCTATTCCACGAGAGGCAGATTCTTCCCGGGCCCTACAAGCCTGACTCCGATGACCCAATCGGTCATAGGAGACGGAGAACTTGTCAAGATCCCCCTGCACAGCCGGCCCGACAGTTTCTCGAGCGAGCTTGATCCTGTCCCGAGCAGCAACCAGGAAGCCCCGCTCTCGTTCGATCGCAGCAGGCAAACCAGCCTGCCGTATTGCCAGCAGTTGGGTCACAAGCTGGTCAGCCTCTGTCAGCTTAGGCTCCAGGAATGCTGCTAACCCCAGCCCGCCAGGAAGACCCTTCAGAGTATCAATTTGGCCCCGAGCTCCCCGAAGAGACAGAGAAAAAGGGACCCCCCGTTCCACGGCAGCGTTTATACCCCTCCCTAAGTGGCGATAAAAGCTGTCAACCACATCCTGCGTCACCTCGTCCAGAGCCTCCGAGGAAACCGGTGTCAGCGGGAGTGTGGCTGGTACCACAGAAGAAGACGCGACGGAATCTCCCTCTCCTGCCACAAGAGAAACCAACTTCGCACGAAAAGACGCTTGAACAGCGACCAACTCCTCTTCAGCAGCCCGTAGGATTTGGATGCTCGACAAGGTCGAGAAGTCGACTTCCGAAGCCGTGTCAACAGCGGAAGACGAGGCGGAAACCATTGCCAACTCCCTCCCCGTCTGCCCGGAGACGGCAGGAGGCTCTTCAACATGAGAGAGAGGAGAAGAAACATTCCTTTCATCCGGATAATGGCCGGCCGAACTCTCCCCGAGAACATCCGCGGCGGGAGGTAAAAGGTCAGGACCTGCAGGGCCAAGGCAACCATGAATCGACTTGACCCGAAGGATATGTTGATAGAGCGAATAAGCCCCTTCGGTAGTCAATATATGGCCTATCTTACCAATGGAGGAGTATGGAGGCTGAGGTTCGCTTACAGCCACCACAACCTCCTCACCAATAACCTTCGAATCAGGAATCAGAGAGTCATCCCCGGGAGAAGAGGTACTGAGAACGGTGTCATCTCGCCGAAGCTCAACGACCGCAGGGGCGGGCCCAGAGGAACCTTCGTTCCCCCGAGCTGATGCTTCAGCAACCCGGGAACTTCCAGCCGCCTCCGGGAGAGCCCCAGCAGAAAGGACCGCGGCGCACATATTGCTGATTAAGACAGCAAGAGCGGGATCAACCTCGGAGGCAGTAGATGGTTCAGAAGACCCCGGTCCGTCGGACACCTACAAAGAAAAGTGATTAAATCATATCTGCGAGAGGAAAGGGAACTACAACAAAGAAATAAATCCAATTTAGCCTTACCTCCGGAGTAGCATCGGTACCGTCATCCCTTTCGGTACTAAGCGATCCACGAGACTTAACGGCAGCTCTCTTCACGGAAAAAGTTGCTCTACTGCCAGAAGATTCGTGCCTGACTCGCTTACGTGAGGAACCAGACACAGCCGGAAGCTGTTCTTCCCTCACTCTTCCACCTTCTGTAGAAAGCAATGGGCCCTCCGCCGGTTCATCAGGGATGGAAAGCGATTGATCTGCTACTTCTTCGCCTCCATCAAAAAGAGAATCTTCGCTATCATCTTCCTCCCCAGCCGACTCGGAAGGTTCTGATTCAGGGAGAGGAGTCTGAAGCGCTAATTGCTTTCTGGCCTTAGCCCCCTTTGGCTTCTCCTCTAAGCCTGTACCCACGATAAAACTGGTACTCGGATCAAAATTAATAGGAGGCTTGTTCGCCATGACATGATACAAAGCAGCCACGTATAAAATTTCCCTTGGCGTCTGAGCATCAGGGACCGAGAAGCTGGCTCGAGTATGATAAGCATCATAATAATTCCATGCCCTGACGCTATCAAGAACACTACCTTCGAAGCCCAAACCCGGATTGGGATGATCTAGGAATAACTGGCTATAACCGAACTGCCGAGAAAACCTACTAGGTAGGTAAGACTCCAGGTACACCCTATCGCGGTTGCGATAAACCAAATGAGCAGGACGGATGTTACGCAACCAGGTGAGCATATCCGGAGATAGAAAGTGAGGAGGTCCAGTACCATCAAGGTGTACCTTACTCACATCCTCATCAGAAAAAGGAGGAACAGACACAAAAAGGTGACACCCATCTACCCTCGCCAGCGTCCTCCGACAAGCCGGCATAGTATTGTATTCCCAAGACTGGCGATGGCATTTGAAGAGGAAAGCATCTTCATCCGTAGCATCTTTCGCTATCCCGGGTCCCAGCAAAGACTTGTAATGCATCGCCAACCACGCCATCAAGTAATGGAAAGGCAATTCTACGCACTCAAAATCCAAGGTCTTCTTACGCGCAACAACTTTGGATGAGAAGGTCCGAAGACCGTGGTGGATGCTGCACACCATGGCGGGAAGAAGGGCCAGTCTAACTCCGAACACCAGTTTAACGGCGGGAAGAATAAAATGGCGACCGATCCTCTCGATGGAACCTACTCCTCCCGAGACGACGCAATTCCGTAACCATATCATCAAAAAGCCAGCCAGAAGCGCCTTCTCTGACATTTGCGTGGTCCCATAGTAAAAATAGCTGAGAGAGTCAGTTTGACTCCCAAATATGTCACTCCTGGACTGCGACTTCTTGACGCCTGACATCAAATCCTTCACCTCCACGTGCGTCTTAGGGGTTCGAGGAGTAACTCCACCAGAAGGGTTAACTTTGAAAAGGTAACTAATCCATGATGTGGTGTGGGGAGCGGTCCCTTCGGAGCTATCCGCTGTCTTTATGGCCATCTGGTGACAAGCACTATAGTGGCACAGCAACTCCCGGTATACTGCAACGAAACCTGGGAATCGTCGGTCCAAGTCCTCAAACTTCTCATTCGAAGGGGTATACACCTCGAAAGGCTTATTTCCCCAGGGGAGTTTAGAGACAGTATACATCTCATGAAGAGCAAGCCCCAGCTTCCCTACTGGTGAGAAGAATGTCCCCGTTCGCCAGCTATACATCTCCAAGAGCGCCATGAACAGCGGCTTATTAATAGGGAGCCCGTGACAAGTCCCTCGAACAGCATGATAAAGTCCCACCTCACGCAAGAGTGTTCCGTAGGTCTGCAGGACCCAGGTGGTCAACTAGACCCACATAGAAGTAGGGTTTATCTAGTTCGGCAACGCTATCCTACCAACAGGATAGGACTTCTTACGGACAAGCCGATTCAAGAAGGTGTCAGCCTGAGCAAATGAGAAGTTGGGACCGTATGCATTCATAAACGAGCCCGGGGCCAGACCCATCATATACCGAGGGACGGGATCCTTACCTGGGTACGCTGACCGCATATTCGGATTGTAATGGATGTCGTCCATCAGCATCCCCGATTGAGTAGGGGTTAAGTTGCACACCATCTTCCTGTTCAATAGCACCATTTTGAACCACGATAAGGGATAATGGCGTTCCATAAAAGGGATATGGATTGACTCCCCGTCCAAAGAGAAATCCCAGTTCTCGGAAATCTCTAACACTCGAGAGTTCCCTATGATTAGAGCATCTCCAAAGAGGAATAGAGGCTTCAGGTATTTCCCATCCAGCCTTCCAGTGTTCATCATGGAACGAAGGTAATGAAGGGTCTGATTCTCGATGGCGTTCAACCTCTCCAAAGGCTCATCAACAGGGAACTGATTCAATACATGCTTAATTAGGTCGTCAAGACGCACACCCAAAGCGAATTGATTTGAACCAACCAAAAGTTCCCCCGCAGGATTCACGGGCAGATTCACTAGAAAAAGATAAAAGAAACAAGGTCAGAAAACAAACAAAGAAAACAGAAGTATTGGAAAAGATTACTGAAGTCTATGCGGCTCAGGTTGCCACAGCCTCATGCGGCTCATCAGCAGATAGGTCCATACGGCTCTGCGCGTCATAGCCCCATGCGGCCCTGAATTAACCAAGTTCGTACAACTCAGATTGAGAAGGGTTTATAGATTCATGCGGCTAAGCCAGACTCATACAAACCGCTGCGGCTACAAACCATCAAGTTCATGCGGTTCAAAAGTGAGCAACGCTTATGCGGCCCAAGTCGAAAACACACATGCGGCATTGATCGAGTATGACAAGCTCATGCGGCCATAATGGGCGAATTGCTTATACGGTCACATCGATACGTCTCGTATATGTAGCTTATGCATAAAGTATGCAACAGAGCCATGGCAGCAGTTAGGGTTTTTTTCTGAGTGACTCCCTTACCAGCGATGGGCGGGTGAACATCAGGATGGACAGCGCCTACAGCAGCCGACGGAGGAGCGACTACATTCGTCGCCGCAGTCGCCATAGCAGCAACTGCCTTGCCCTTCGCGGCCTTCGATGCAGCAGATCTCTTGGGAGCCATGGTCGATGGATGAAGAAGGAAAACGAAGAGCGAAGTTGGCAACAGGGAATTCAAGCAAAGAAAGAAGGTAAAGAAATCTCCAAGTGCTGAAAAACTCATATTTATAGGCGATCCATAAAGTAGAAAGATGCCTCGGATTACGCGCCGCCTCCAGAAATAAAGGCGAGAATGCTTCGGTCAAGGCAAAACCGACCCTTGGGATCCTCCCCCAAAAGGCGGCGTCAAATCAAATCGAAGGCAATTAATGAAGATTTGCTCACGTGGTCAGGGCCCGTGGCAAAGAGCTTATGCGGCCAGAAGAATCTATGCGGCCGAGATGCTAATGCGGCCAGGAAGCTCAGGTAAACAGAACATCCTATGCGGCATGAATGTGGCCATGCTTCTTATTCAAAGTGTTTCAATTTTACAAATTGAAAACTTTGAAGGGGGTCCTGTAGAAGCATGGAAAATATTAGAATAAAGGCATAAATGGCCCATGCGGTTTTGGGTAGCAAGTCTATGCGGCTCATACTGGAGTTGCCCTATGCGGCCCAAAAGAAGACCCTCAGACTCATGCGGCTCGGGGATGAATGCGGTTCAGCAGGAATATGCGGCTCAATTGACGACACGTGTGACCCCCCCCCACAGTTGGCCACTGGAGTAATGGCCTCATTTAATGCTCTGACACGACTCGACGGCTGTCTCTGACATAAAGTATCATAGTGGCTCTGCCATAATGACAGACTCTTCGGGAAAAGAAGAAAATCTCTGACCCGATCTGACAAAAAATCCTAGATTGCCGCGTGGCAAAAGTCTCATGCGGCTCGGATAGAGAACAGCTTCATACGGCTCATTGAGGAGTCACTCTAATATGATTAACAAAAACCCGCCATATGCGGTCCACCCATAGCCCGGTCTATGCGGCTCAACACCACGCTAATTCATGCGGCCTACAGAAACTATGCATATGCGGCTCACGAAAAGTTCATCCCCTGCGGCTCGATGAGGCATTGACTCATGCGGCTCACGAGTAGTATCCTCCTGCGGTTCAAGTGTTGGTCACCCTATGCGGCCCTGGCAGGATCTTCAATTTAAAAAAACGTGGCACTGAAGATGCAACAGAATCCCAACGAAAATATTCGACGTCATCATCATAATTGCCGAGATCAGGGCATATCATTCATCATCAAGCCAATAGGACACGTGGCGAGCAATCAAATATTGGCATAATCAATTACGAAGATTTAAAGCAGTCAGCATTAACTGCTCATAATATTTGGTGCTATCCGCATTAGTGGCCGAGATTTATTATGATCAGGATCAAGGGCCCAGATAGAATGAAGGAGCGCCGACATTCCAAATAGATAATCATCAGCAAACCCTAATGATCCTACCCCACTCTTATAAATAGCCAGCATTATTCCCATATAAAAAAGGTCGGTAACAAAAGAATAAAAAAAAACAGAAAAGAAGAGAGAGATATACACAGAGAGAGCTCCCCCTTTTCTTGATATTCACAGAGAGAGAGAAGCCAGGAGAGCAACCCGAGGAGAGTAAGAAGAGCCTTTCTTCGTCAACGCCGAGCAGATCTTCCCCGAGCCAAGGCTGCATACCGATCGTCCAAGGAGTAAGGCAGAGCGGTCGTCGCTTTCCCGAGCCTCTATCGTCACCCCCCAGAATCAAAAATAAACAATCGTACTTAGTCTGCTGTACTTAGGTTTTCGTCCCTAGGCTTTCTTTGTACGAGAGAGTTTGTATTGTGAGTCTAAGTTCAGTCCTCCGATAATTGTTCTGTTCTTTTACAATCAATGGCAAACAAGCCCTACTTGTGAGGAACTTCAAGAAATATCTAAAGTTCACAAGCAGAAAGTAGAAAGACGTCCAAGAAAGCAACGAAGATGAAACTATTTGCTTTGGATGCAAGAAATTAGGGCATATGAAGAAGGACTGTCCAACCACAAAGAAAAGCAGTCCATATGATAGATCAAGATCAAGCAGAAAAGCTACATCTGGTCGAAAGTATGCGAACACAAGCATCTGGCACGAAAGTGATGCCAGTGATTCAGAAGAAGAAGACAGACCCTGCAGCAATGCAAATGTTTGTCTCATGGCTTTTAAAAAGGTGGACTCTCAACCCTCTCATGCTAAAAGCAAATAGATTCTCGATAGTGGATGTTCGCGACACATGACTGGTGATGCATCCTTATTCGCTACGCTATCGATGAAGAAAGAAGGATACGTCTCCTTCGGAAATAACTTGAGTGGTGATATTATAGGTAATGGTACTGTAGGTATTTCTTCTTATCCAATAATAAATGATGTTTGTCTAGTAACTGAATTGAAACATAACCTATTAAGCATAAGTCATTTGGCAGATAATGGTTATGGTATCAATTTTGTGAAAGATAAATGTACCATATATGATATGTCATCTGGTGATCCCGTATATAAAGGGATTAGAGAAGACAACATTTATATTTTCTTTTTGGAGAATACTAATAATGCAGGAAGGTGCCTAGTAGCCAATCAAGATAAAAGCTGGCTATGGCACATGAGACTAGGACATGCAAACATGGATACTATCTCACGTCTGAATACAAAGAAATTGGTAAAAGGACTCCCCGAAATTCATTCAAGAGAGATCTGGTATGTGCAGACTGTAAAAAAACAAAGCACATAGGTCTACTTTTAAATCCATCAACGCTGTAAGTACGTCGAGACCTTTGCAGTTGATTCATATGGATTTATTTGGTCCTAGTAGAGTCGCTAGTCTTGGCGGTAAGCTCTATGCTTTTGTTATTGTTGATGATTTCTCTCGATTTACTTGGGTTTACTTTTTATCAAACAAAAGTGATGCTATTTTTGAATTTCAAATATTTTGTAAAAAGATATAAAACAAAAAAGGCTTCATGATTACTCGTATCCGAAGTGATCATTGTGGCGAATTCGAAAATTCTGACTTCAAAAAGTTTTGTGATGATAGTGGATATTACCACGAATTTTCTTGTCCTAGAACTCCCCAACAGAATGGTGTTGTGGAGCGGAAGAACCGTACTCTAAGCGAAATGGCTAGAGTCATGCTGAATCAGTATAATCTTCCTAAATACTTTTGGGCAGAAGCTGTTAGTACAGCCTGTCATGTTTTAAACAGGGTGTTAATTCGACCTATCTCGAAAAAAACACCATATGAGCTTTGGTTTGGAAGAATTCTAAACATTTCTTATTTTAAAGTTTTTGGTTGCTGCTGTTTTATCCTGAACACCAAGGATAACTTGGGAAAGTTTGACTCCAAAGCAGATGACGGGATATTTCTCGGATATGCTGCTAAGAGTAAGGGATATAGAATTTTTAATAAAAGATCTATGATTGTTGAAGAAAGTATTAATGTTACTTTTGATGAGTTGAATAGTCACAGATCTAGCGACAATGATGATGAAGATGCACCTAAAAAGACTAAGAAGAATTCTGAGAAAGATCTGACCCAAGAGGCAAGGACTGATAAAAGTTCCGAAGATGCAGGAACTGAGAAAAGCCTTGTGAAGGGTATGGCCCAAAGATTTGAATCATTGAGATTCAAGCCAGATCATCCAGAAACTCTCATTATAGGTGATGTATCCAAAGGTGTAAGTACACGTTCATCTCTTAAAGATTCTGAATTAGCAGCAAATGTAGCATTTATTTCTCAAATAGAACCTAAGAATGTTGATGAAGCTTTTTTTGATGAGTTTTGGATTTCTGCTATGCAAGAGGAACTTAATCAATTTGAGAGAAACCAAGTTTGGGAACTCGTTCCTAAACCAATTGGTCAATCGATAATTGGTACCAAATGGGTGTTCCGAAATAAACTCAGTGAAGATGGACAAGTTCTACGCAACAAAGCACGTCTAGTTGCACAAGGTTATAATCAAGAAGAAGGAATTGATTATGATGAGACCTATGCTCCTGTTGCTAGACTAGAAGCCATCCGTATGTTTTGCGCATTTGCATGTTTTAATGATTTTAAACTTTTTCAAATGGACGTGAAAAGCGCATTTTTAAATAGATTTTTGAAAGAAGAGGTTTTTGTGAAACAATCCCCTGGTTTTGAAGATTTTCAAAAACATGATCACGTCTTCAAGCTTAAAAAAGCACTTTATGGACTCAAACAAGCACCTCGTGCTTGGTATGAACGCCTAAGTGCCTTCTTACTTGATAATGGATTTTTGAAAGAAAAGATTGATACTACTTTATTTATAAAATCCATGAATGATGATATACTTCTAGTGTAAATCTATGTGGATGATATTATATTTAGCTCTACTAATGAAAAACTTTGTCAAGATTTTGCCAAGTGTATGCAGAGTGAATTTGAGATGAGTATGATGGGAGAACTGAACTTCTTCCTAGGACTGCAAATCAAACAACACTCGACTGGAACATTCATCACCCAAGCTAAGTACACGAAGGACATACTGAAAAAGTACGACTTCGAAAATGTAAAGCCAATCGGGACGCCTATGGCTACATCTACAAAGCTTGATGCTGATGAAAGTGGCAAACCTATCGATCAACGTAAGTATCGAGATAGGATTGGTAGTTTATTATATTTAACTGCTAGTCGCCCTGATATTATGTTTAGCGTTTGCATATGTGCAAGTTATCAGACAAACCCTAAGGAATCACATCTTAGTGCCGTTAAGCGTATCTTTCGATACCTTAAAGGAACTTCTACAGTTGGCTTATGGTATCCCAAAACCAAATCCTTTGACCTTATAGGTTACTCGGATGCAGATTTTGCTGGAAGCAAAGTGGACCGTAAAAGTACCAGTGGCATATGTCATTTCTTAGGAAAGGCCTTAGTCTCTTGGTTTAGCAAGAAACAAAATTCGGAAGCATTATCAACAACTGAGGCTGAGTATATCGCCGCAGGACGTTGTTGTGCTCAGATTTTGTGGATGAAGCAAACCTTAGAGGACTACAATCTGCACTATACAAATGTTCCTATTTATTGTGATAACAATAGTACAATAAATCTGACTAAGAACCCTGTTTGTCATTCACGCACAAAGTACATAGAAATTAGACATCATTTTCTTCATGATCATCAACAATACGGGGATATTTGCCTAGAATTTATTGACACTGTTCATCAACTAGCAGATATATTCACTAAACCATTGGCTGAAGACCGCTTTAACATTTTGAGGCGTGAGCTCGGCATTCTTGAATTCTCAGACTCATAGTGCATATGGTAATTAAAATTGAATTTATGACTTGATATTTTATTTTAACGAAAATAATTTTTTGGTACAAACTTAAAAAGGGTATGTCTGTCACCACGGCTACGGTCGAAGCGAAGCGGTATTTAAGAGTTCCCCGGTGAACCTCCGTTAGCTGGGACAACCCCTACAGTTAACTCAAAAATAATAATCGTTATTTAATAAATTAGTCAAAGTTATTAAATTTAACTTTTAAACTTACCAGCATGCACTATTTATCTCGGGAATGCAAGTGGCCGAACTCGGCCCGAACTCTGACCGAGTTCGGTCGGCGCTGTGGTAACTTCCAGAACCGAACAACCGGCCCTAGTGCCTATATAATCCAACTTTCCTTCCACTTTTTCTTTACACCAAAATATGGAAAGCCTCCCTCTCCTTCTAGAAACCTCTCCTCCTCTATCTTAGCAAGGGTTCGACGAGTTCCAGTGGGCGGTCATCTTCCTCCTTCTACCTTTTCTTCAAAAAGGTATTTTTCTTTCCATCTCCTTATGGCCCCCAAGCGTCAAAGAGGAAACTCTTCTCAAGGTGCTTCCTCTTCCTCTGACTATACCCCTGCTAGTCTCTTTAGTCCAGCACGGCCTAGAGATCCCGAAGAGTACGATACTACTTTGTTCCCCGACAAAGACTTCTCGGATCTCTGTTTCGATTCTTTCTCTAGTCGTCGTATTTGCTCTGGAGCTTTTGTCAATTTTACTACTTTCTTTGAATATACTCAAATTTTTGACCAACTTGGATACCGCGATTTCTTCGAGGTCCAAGAGAGCATTTACGACAACGCCGTACGTATGTTTTACTGCAATCTGCAGGTAAAACCAAACGACAATTTCTATTCTTGCATTGCTGGGCAAGAATTAGAATTTAGCGCCACCGACATCAGTGAATTCTTTCATATTCCTGATCTTGGTGATGCATTAGTTGACATCTACCACATTCAATTCCCTGCTGATGTCATTTTGGCTTTTTTTAGGGAATTAATTTGTCATCCTAACCCTCCTTCCCGGAGAATTTTTTGCCAAACATTTGAACCAAACATTCTATGAGCTTCATCGTATGATATTTTCTGCTCTTCTTCCGAAGAAAGGCTCTACTGATGAAGTTACCTTTTTAGAACTTTCTGCTCTTTATCACATCCACTTTGGCATTCCATTCTCCGTTCCTAAAACTATGATATCCTGGATGCATAACTGCAAAAATGCAGGTAGGAATCTAGTATATCCTATGCACCTTGCTTCTATATTTCAACGTTTCGAGATTGATCTTGAGACGTATGCCATCTCCTCTCCTTCTGTTGAGCTGACTCGATCTCGTCGATTTCCTGCACCACCTGGAGCACCTGGAGCTGCTCCTGCTCCAGCTGCTGATGCTGAGGTCCCTCCAGCTGATGCTCCTCCTACTCCGGCCCCTGCCCCAGGATTCGATCCGACTTTCTACCAGCGCTTCGATGATTTTGTTGTGGTCTCTACGCAACGTCATCAGGACTCAGAGTTCCGGCACATTTCTCAGGCCCAGGTGCTGAGAAATAGTATTGCTGACCTCCACTTTAGCCTGGCTCAGGATCCAGTCCATACGGTCACCATCCTTCCTCACCCTGCTTTTTCGGGTCCTCGTTTCACTGATGAGGTTACCTTTCAGTTCTTCGACCCGACTGCAGCATACTTCCCTCATGATCCTTCCGGTACGGACGACTCCACGATGTGACGTGGATTCAGCCTTGGACTAGTGGATATTGATTTGATTAGTTGATGCAGTTGATGTAGTAGTTTTATTTTGTCTAAACTGTTTAGTTAGAAATTTCTTTTTCAATTGTACTATTTGGATTTCTAGTGGAAACTTCTATATTATTTCAGTTTATTATGAGTTGGTTTATTCTATATTAGTTGTTTCATATATGTCTATGCTGTGATTATTTCTTTTTTGCTTCACTTTGTCTTGTGTTTGTCTATTGTTGGCTTCACAATTTACGGGGGAGCCTACTCATTTTACTACTTGACAAAGGGGGAGGAAAAGAGTATACCAACCAAAGCGCGTATATACAACAACAAAATCCAATTTTTTTAAGGTACTTTGTATTTTGTTCTATTTGATATAAATATATTTTGGTATAGACTCAAGTTTGTCAATTATCAAAATGGGGAAGATTGTTGGCCCATTCCATGGTCACACCCGATTTCGATAATCAACATACACTTTAGTCAATACACAAAATATAGAAAATACTGCTAATCATTTCAGGATTCATGAAATCATATTCAACGGACGATGTATCGCATCAATCAAAGCGTCAACATCATCAAATCTACTGAAGACTCATTTCTCATTTTATTCTGTATTTTACATTTTATTGAGTCTAGGATTTATTCTGTAAAATCAATTACGGTAATACTGGCTTAGGGTTAAAACTGTCTACATTCCAAAAAGCCTACCTATTTACCATACAAATATTTCAAAATCATATTTCGAAAATAGTCTTTCAAAATGATTTTACAAATAACCAAAAACAAATTTGAAAACTATTTTTTTGCAAATGATTTTCAAATATCTCCTGACAGAACTCCTAACCGAGTTCGGCCCGAGTTCGGTCCGAACTCTGACCGAGTTCGGTCAAAAGTTATTCAAATTTTTGTTGCCTCCAAATATGCGAGCAACGTCTCTTTGCGTGATATTTGCATCCGAACTCTGTCCGAGTTCTGCCCGAGTTCGGTTGGAGAAAACACCTATAAATAGAGGAGAACTTTTCATTTCAAATCATCAATTCATTCTTCATTGTCTCTTCTCTATTACTCAAGTGTTTTCAAACGATCCAAGATTTTCAAATCTCACCTATACATCTCTTAGCCAAAAGCCAGTAATATCAGAGTTGATTTAGAAGTCTTTTGGTTACTCAAGAGTTGTAAAGAGGTCGTTCCAAGTTTCAACAACTTTTCTTGTTGTGGAGCTGGTCGTGCGCTCGTCACCAAGCACGGTGTGTGTATGGAGCTGGTCGTGCGCTCGTCACCAAGCACGGTGTTGTAAGAGACTGCAAGCTCTCAGTTAAAGCTTGTGCCATAGTGGATTAACATCGAGCAAGAGTATTCGAGACTGGATTAGTCCTTGCAGAGGGATACCAGTATATATCGTCGTGTCACTGAGTTTGAATTTTCTATCTCTATTTATTGTCTCTTACATATCTGCCATAGTTTAATTTTTTAATTGGTGATTATATTCCGCTGCACACACGCACTATATTCACCCCCCCTCTAGAGGTGCTCAACGGTCCTACAGCATCTACATCAGCAGAGATATATTTGCCAAGATCCTCATCTATAAGTACTAGGGTTGGATCAGGAGAGTCTACCACAGCTTTGATTTTGGGGTCCGAAAGGGTTATGTGAGCCCTCCCTGGCATCTTGGATGACTGCGGCGGCTTGCCCTTAAGACGCACCTTCAGTGGTGCCTCAACTGCGCCTCCAGTGATTGGTGCCTTCTCCTGTAATTTTGCCACCAGGGAAGCCGATGTTTGAGGCGGCTTTTCCTTGAGGCGTATCTTCAGGGGAGCTTCAGGAGTTGGGGTTTTTTCTGGTAGCTTGATGCTCATTGGAGGCACCTTCTGGGACGGTTTGCCCTTGAGTTGGATCTTCACATCGGGAGTCATCTCAGGCTCCATGTCCGGCTCAGCTGCCTTCTCTGCCTCGTCATCAGCATCATTGGCTTCCTTCTCGTCAAGTGACTTGTATAAGTCGGAATCGATGAAGTAGGCTTCAATCCCTTTGAAAGGATCGATGTCTGCGAACTCCGTCCGGATGACGTCGTTGGTGGATACATATTTCATGCATTGGTGGAGCGTGGAGGGCACCACCATGTACTCATGTAGCCATGGTTGACCAAGCAGGATGTTGTAGTTGACCTCGACATCCACAACATAGCAGGTCACCTCAGTTCTGAGGTTACCGATGTGACACTTCAGTCAAATTTTGCCAGTGGCTCACTTTTGCTAGCATTGAAGCCACTGATGGTTGTGTTGGAGGGCGCCAGCCGATACATTGGGATCCCCAGTGTTGATAACAGCGCCTTCGGAATGATGCTGAGAGAAGACCCCGGATCGATCTAAATCCGGTTCACCATGACTGAACCGATATACCCTGTATAATACAGCGGTCGGTTATGTCGGTGGTGCTTGAGCAGCATGTCTTGTTGGATGAAAGTTACGTTTGGGATAACTTCATCCGCACAATGACAGTGCGCACAAGTAGTTGGGAGGTCTTCAGGCTACTTGATCTGATTGAGAAAGGATTAAGCATCCTTCAGAGCTTCGCAGAGAGCCTCTCGGGAGTCTTTGGAAAGATGCAGGAGCTCGAACAAAGATAGGCGGGCAGAAGTACTGGCCAGTTGTGCCAGTATGTCGAAGTTGTGGGGCTTGGCTAGCCCCGAAGTATTCTCCTTTCGTAGAGGTCTGTCGAAACGGGCCAACACCTGCTTTTGCTTATTGGCTGCTGAGGGCTTAGACGGGCCCTCTTCCTGGACAGCAGGGACGGTGAAAGGAGGCACCACCTCGACGACAGCTTCGCCGGGTTGGGCGTTCTGTTGTGCACGCGTCTGCACAGAAAGTACCTCTTCTGTTGAAGAAGAGACCATACGGCAAGACTTGATCTTCCTGCCTTTGGATTTGGAGGTAGGACGTGCCTCCGGTTGAGTCACCTCAGAGACGAGGTCGGGGTGGACCCATAGGACCTCTCTTCGAGATGTGGTGAGTGGGATGAGTCCACTCACATTATTACGGGTAGGTGGTAGGTTAACCACCTCCATTGTCGCCTTAGGAATGGGGGCAACGCCATCTTGTGAGGTAGTTGGCGGCAAGGTGCCGAACTGGAGTGACACCACATTGGCTGACACCGTCTTCTCTTCGTAGTCGACAGAGATTATATCCGCATTTATCATACGCTGGATGTAATTTTTGAGGACATAACAGTCCTTAGTCGGGTGTCCGACAAACCGATGGTAGTGACAGTACCTCGGGTTGTCCACTTTTCCAACTTCATCGGGCCGCTTTGGGTCCGGTAGCTTGATCTTGTCACCATGCTTCAGTATTTCAAAAAGTTGCAGAGTATCTTCGTCGTTGAACGAATAAACCTCCTTGGGCCTTGGTACAAATGGAGGTTTCTGAGTAGGCGCAGATGCGCCTTTTGAGGCATTAACAGTCAATGCCTGCTTCCCCTTTGTCTCACGTCCGGGGTTGTTGGCTGCAGACCTTTTCCCTTTGTCATCAAAGGCAGGGAAGCTGACCCCCAGAAGACGTGCATTGGCCGCCTTCTTTTCTGCGGCTTCTTCTTTGATGATCAGGGAGCTCCAGTTGGGAGGAGGAGTAGAGTTGAGCCAGAGTTTGACTGCAGGCAGCTTGTTCATGCTGCAAGAGAAGAGGAGCACATGTTCCGGCATGCCTGGAGGTAGTCTGAAGCAGGCCTGTCGGAAGCGTTCGATGAACACCCGAACCGTTTCCTTTTCCTTCTGGCGTATCTCTATGAGGGACGCCATCGTCATGTCCTTCCCGTCGTCGTAGAAGCGGTCGAGCAAGAGGCGCGTCAAGTCATCGAAGGATGATATGAAATTGTCGAGGAGGCTGCAGTACCAGTCATACGCCACTCCCTTCAATGCTCCGACGAATATGCTAGTGAGGAGTGCGTCCTCCTTCGGGAGATGTCCCGTTTGGGACTGGAAGTACGTCAGGTAGCGGCGCGGAGAGTCTTTCCCGTCATATGGCGTCAGTGTTTGTGGTTAATACTTTGGAGGATAAACCACTTTGTTCCACTCGAGGGGATAGGGTTGGGGGATGCCCATCTTCTGGCGCTCCTCTTGCCTGTTCTTGGACTCAAAGCGCTTCCGCAAGTCCTTGATAATTTCGACCACATCCTCTGTGGAGCTAGGAGTCGGGGAAGGTGGTACCACTTGGAGTTGAGCGTTTGAGGGCTCAGACGTCCGGGGTACTTCTCGGCGGTCTGTGTCTGAGGATACCCGTTGAAGGGGTACACTCGACTCCCCATTGGCCCCTGGGTCTAGACCGGTCGAAGGTGTTCGGGTCAAGGCCGATCGTATTTCAAACATCGCCTGAGTCAGTGTTTGCATGGAAGCAGAGAGGGTTTTGATTCCTCCCTCTAATGTGTCTATGCACTGGACGATGTCCTGCGGTGGCGCATCAGTCTCGAAATCATCCCCAGCCATGTATACTGTCATGACACGGCCAGGAGTGGATGGATTGGTGGAGGCTTCGCTCTCGGCCTCACTCTCATGTAGGGGAGTCGCCTCTCCTGGAGTTTTATCTTGGCTACCCCCAGCCACGTTTTGGAGGTCATTCTCGACGGGCATATCTGCAAGGGTCTGATTACCCTCAGCTCCGTCCTGAAGGGCCTCTTCGTCTCCGGAACTACCCCCAGCTGTGTTCTGGGGGACATCCTCGTTTTGAGGGGCTTCTGGGAGGCTGACTTCGCCTCGAGGATGAAGATCCACCGCAGCTGTGCTTTGGACTTCTTCGTCTCTGGAAACAAGGGTCTGACTACCCCCAGCTTCCTCCAAGAGCTTCTTCCTTGACCGAGAGCCTTCGAACACTCCGGAGGACGAGACAGCTCTCTTGGTTTTCCTCGGCTGGCTTTTGGATGAGGACGAGGAATTGTCGGTCGTCTTTCGGACTGACGAGGAGTTGGAGATCACGTTGCATGAAGCAACCCTTGGCTCCTCTTCTGTTGACACCTTCATCCCAAGGCGATGTCAGAGGGGTGTCGATGATTGCAGCCGCTGGAAGACTGACTGCCTTGGTGGTACTGCCGCCTTGCAACAGCAGTTGATGGTGACCACCGCACAAGTATGCCCCGTGAGAGGCGCATCATGCTTTTTGGTCGACTCTCCTGACCGGCGCTTGTGAGTGATCATGTTACGCAGGTCGTTGGAGGAGAGTGCTACCTTCACACCCCCTTCAGGCGCATGGCAAGGCCAAACGTCGGGGTGGTCAGGTGAGTACTGCGCCCCCTGATCTAATACCAAATAGGCATCCCTATCAGTAGTGGAGGAACCACAGCATTTGGAGTGACTTGAACGGACCTCAAACGTACTGCCGGAGGAGGCACGGACGTTCAAGACCACTGGATTTGCCTTGCTCGACTTGGTTGTGCACGCAGTAGATGCGCCCAAGTGAGACAAGGGCTTTGAAGGTTGGCTCGTTCTCGGCGCCGCAGCACTCGAGTCGACCTTGTACAACTTACCATCAACAGCGCACATGATTGTGAGTGCATGCTTCTGGCTTGTTGCTGGCATAGCACGTTTGGGATGCATGGCCCGTACTGCCTTGGACTTCTTCGTACCAGGCCGCTGGGGTGCATAGTAATCAGAATCCAAATTCTCCTCTCCACTACAGTGAGTAAGTCTGTCAAAGACAGAGATCTTCTGTGGCACATCAGATGTGATGCGCGGGGCATTGGCTGCGTCCCTGCTCCGTCGATGCATCTTCCTCGCCTGAGAGGGAGATGGCTGGGGAACGTGGTTAGCCGTACGTTTCCCCGTGAGATGCACTGCACTAGCGGGCGCATCTTGGTTGCTGAGGACGTCAGCAGGAAGGGAAGGCGGGATCGGCGCATCCCCTTCGGTGGTGGTGCCCGAGGCGTCGACCTTGCGCACCCAGACTCGGCGGGTCTTCTTCGGCTTCGGCAGCCGCTTCGAAGGACTCGTACTGCCTTCAGATATGAACTCTTTTTATGCCTGTTGATTGAGGCGTACGACTAGCGTCTTGTGGGAGGAGCCCACCTTCACGTCGTCGGCTTGCGACACAACTTTCTCGGTGGAGGAGAAAGAGGTCCCCAGCAGAGTCGCCAGCTTGTTTGCCATTAAAATTGTTTGATTACAAATTTTAATACAAACAGAACAGTGTTACAATATAGGACTTAGACGTAGTCCTAGGAGTATACTTTTGTTTATCTGGGTCCCTTGTGCCGATGGAGCGAGTGGTAATGCGTTTACTCCGTTGACGAGCTGACGACGGTTATCGGTTCTTTGAAGGTTTGGATTGCTCTGGGTGCCGGAGCTGGCTGAGAGGAGGAAGACGTTGAGTGTCTGTATCTGCCTCTCTGGTGATATGTTCCTTCGTTGGGTGTTCTCTGTCTTGTCCCTGTGTCGGTAGGTGTGGAAGAAGGAAATGATCTCTCTATTTATAGCTGGACAGGTTGGCTGCTCATGCGCGCATATGTAGGATGCGCCGGTGCATGGGGACGCCACGTGGAGATTGCTGATGGAGGCGCATGGGTGATGCGCCCAGATCGAGGGGTTGACCTCTTCATGTTACTGTTGTGAGCCGGCATGTAGCAGAGAAGAAGATCTTTCTGTTGCTGAGATCTTGGATGAGTTGAGTCAAAGGACACATGTCATCGAATCATGGCTCGGAGATCTCGGATTTGGTAGGGAATGATCTGGTAGGATGCGCCTAGGATTGGGCGCATGAGGAGACTTTGGCTCGTAACCTTTATGAGTCACGAACCATTCGGGGCGCATGGCTTTTGAGGCACATGCAGGCGACTTTCCTTCTGTCCTTTGGGATCAAAGAACAGTCTGGGACGCATGGCTTTTAAGACGCATGTAGAGCTTCAAATGGAGACTTTTTTCTGTCTTTAGGGATCAGTAAAGAGTCTATAGCGCATGCAGATTTGGACGCATGGCTGCAGAGGCGCATGCGGGTGGTTGAGTGGCCACGTGGCAGTAGCCGTCGGAGTAAAGTCATGATGATGCTGACGTTGCCGACGCTTCATTTTCTGAAAAAGCTGTCAATTGTTCAGACTTTGGAAGGTGTGCTGCCAACTCTGTCAGTTCAGCATTTAATGTTTCTGACATTCGATGGACAGCTGAGGGGGCGCGTCGATTGGCGTTCCACTGGGTATGGGGACGCATGGAGGCGCATCCTCTGTGATGCGCTTGGTTCTGAAGGGCACGTCTGTGTGATGCGCCTGAAGTCGAAGGGCGTGTGCGGCTGTTTCGTTCCTCGGGTGCTTTAAATAGCCGTTTGGCTGAAATCGAGGCGTCCGGTTCATCCATTAAATGCAAGTTCATTGCACAGAATTCGGAGAGCCATCCACTTGGCGCGTGGGTTTGATCTGTCTGGCCTATAAATAGTGGCATAAAGAGAAGGTTTGCTTATCGTTCTCTCACGTACTTCCAACATGAACTTGGGTACTCGAGTGCACTCTGTTGACGAAGTGCTCCCGAGGGTGAAGATGAGACGCCATGTCGTCATTGATGCACTTGAAGGTGACTGTTACATCCAAAAGACGGAGTCAAGGACGTCCGAGGCAGGCGGAAGGTGCCTGTTGCATCCAAAGATAGGGATGCTCGGGCCTCGTCTCCGTTGTTCCGGAAGGGCCATAGATCGGAATGGCGGTGCTAGGCTCTTTCTTCCTTCAAAGTGGGCGTTGCCCACTCTGGTTGTGTTGAAAGCTGCTCCTTTAGCCCTATTTCGATTACGGTCTTCCTTGATCTTTGGAGGCTCTTTCGAAGCCGCCCCTGGCCACAGATTTGCGGTGCTCTTCTCTTCCTCGGTTCCAGCCAGAGGGTTAAATGCTTCATTAGTCGAAGCATTTATCAGGTGAGCCTGGCTGGAAGAGCGGCACATAACTGGGCTGCTGAAGGGATGCACATAACTGGGGATGCACATAACTGAGCTGCTGAAAGGATGCGCCTTGCTGAGGGTGTATGGTGGGATGTGCATGGTTGAAGGCGCATGGTGACTGCTGCGCCTGACTGGAGGCGCATGGTGATTGCTGGTCGTAGACTTAGGATCTTTCCTTTGTAGAAATTCTCCTTTGTACAACCTTCTCTAGACATGTAATAGACTTTTATATGTGAAATAAAAAGTTCTCTTTCCATGTCTATATCTGTTATTTTTGCTGTGAAGTATTTTGTCCGAGCTCTGGCGTATGTAGTGTCTGACGCATGGGCTTTCTGGTTGTGAAATTCCATGCTTCTACAGAAATGACGATGAAACTCACCAGAAGATTACAATGATGAGGTTGGTATGGGCTAAGAAGTTGCTTTCAAGCAAATATGTAACACGAAACAAAAAATAACATTGTAAAACAACAATGTAATTATATAATTGGGCAAGGAACTTCTGTCTTTTATAAGCACTGCTTTTATAATAAAATCATTTTTGAATTACATTTACATTGTCAAAACCATAAAAAGTTTGACTTTTATTTACATATGAAAGTCTGAACTACTACATAAAATCCTACAACCAAGAGAAAGTTGAATAAGACGGAGAATTACATTCTCCGTGTCATTTGAAGTGAACCAACAGGAAAGAGTCTTGCCAAGGCGGGGGATCGGTAGAGTCCAATGAATCTGCCCCTTCGGATTATATTCTCTATTTTATTTGGAACGGAGAATGGCATTCTCCGTTTACTTGACACGGAGAATAACTTTCCCGTTTAAATTAAATCGTTTGAGGATTCTATTCACCGTTTATTTCGGAACGGATAATAACATTCTCCGTCTGTCTTGAAACGGAGAATAACGTTCCCAGTGGTAAAACACATTAAAATGTTCATTCTCCATTTTTATTTAAACGGAGAATGACGTTCTACATGTCTTTTGAAACGGAGAATGTTATTCTCCGTTTAGTTTGAAAAGGAGAATGAAAATGAGCTTGATAAGAACAAGACGAGGTTGGTATGGACTAAGAAGACTACATTGATGAGGTTGGTATGGGCTAAGAATTTGCTTTCAAGAGAATATGTAACACCACCAACCTAGCAATGACATTGTAAAACAATAACATAATTATGTAATGGGCAAGGAACTTCTGTCTTTTATAATGTCTGCTCTGCTCTATCTTTTATAATAAAATCATTTTTGAGTTACATTTACATTGTAAAAACCAAGAAAAATTTGACTTTTATTTACATATGAAAGTCTGAACTACTACATAAAATCCTACTATCAAGAAAAAAATTGAATGTGAGCTGCGTGCGGGCATCGCAGAGCAATGGAACTCCTTGAGGAAAAGGAATTCCTTGAGGCAAATCACTTCGTCATGCATCGTCAGAGCAATGGAACTCCCTGAACAAAGGAACTCCGTGCATAGTGTCACGACCCGCACCCGCTTTTCGGATACGAGACGTGTCCAAGCCAGCCTATGCCGCAGAGTCGGCGGTAGAACGTTGTCGAGCCCGCAAGAAATAAATGCTCAAAATATCACTGTTGCTGCTCATTCACATTTCTAAATTTATACAATTTTTACAACATTTATATTTAAAGAAATATAAATTTTACAATTAATGAAAATGATACAATTACTATCTATTTCTAGGTTTATGCCTGCAAGTACACCCGTATCTCACAAAGCTAGGTGAAGCCACAGCTAAACCTGAAAAATGATGGGTTTCAGTCAGAAATGGAACAAGTACACAAACCGACGATGACAAAAACACAATAGACTTAACAAGACATAAAAATAACATATGAGATATAAAAACCGGAAAGTACTGATGACATGGCACGGTGGAGAAGAAGAGAAAAAATAAATAAAAGACATCTACCTATGTGGTATGAAATATCCTTTTTGACATGTGAATGGCTAGGGGTAAATCCGACACCCTGCACGTGTCGTATGCAACTGCTATTCTCCACGAAAGACACGGGAGATAGTTCTGGGTAGTCCACATATCTACTAAGATATTTTCCCTCCCGACTACTTCGTGTGACGAGCGTGTCAACAAGCAGCAAGATATATGTATATACATGAAATAAAAAGACTACTATGAATCAGAAAGCAATCAGAAAGTTCACTTGCCTGAGGTCCTTAGCTGGAGAAACCAATAATACTATACCACTCAATGAGCCACAATCAGTCAACACATGCAAAAGTCTCCAGATGCTAAAATAAATAGTACCAACGTTCTCAGAATAGTCAAATTAGCCATGATTGCCTGTCCTTAAGTCCAATTCTGGACACAGGGAAAAACGTAATTTCGGGTCAAAACGGTATCCGCCGTTGGACCCGCTTTGTACCGAAAAGCGTGCCAGAGCCAACGGTCTCTAAACTCGTCAAACTATATGTCAAAAGGTCTGGTTTTTCGATACGAACCCAACCGTATGTCCAGAGTTAGATTTCGACGGGCCGTGCACAAAATTGCCCGTTAAGTCGGACCGTGGAGCCCGTAAAGTGGCGTTCCGATTATACTGTCTCAGAATTAGACCAAATCTAGGCATACAGGGCCAGAAAAACGATACAGTTCTGTTGGCGCAAGTTTTTTCTCGATCTGACGAGCGTGCACAAAGTTATGACTGAATTTGTATTGCACGGATACGGGGCGATTCCGACGAATATGCGTCAAATTCGTCGCACACACGCGATCAATTTGAATTCCGCCAAAGCCCACACGTCCACGAAACAGATACGCACCTTTCGATGCTTTCGGTTCGCGTCCACGTCGCCCGGAATGGCGGAACGCACGTCGTGTGGATGAATTTTCATGTTTTTAAAACATGTTTTCATCAAAGTTCGGGATTCGATTTCTCGACACGTAGTCGATGGTTTTGGCTTCTATAAAAACTTTTTTGAAGGCCTATAGGTCGTCTAAACATGTGTTCAAGTGGAATTTATAAACAGTCACTGGATCGATCGGAATCGATCCTCGAATACGGGTGATTGGACTGTCCTTCGCTCTATTTTTGAACGGGTTTTTGATCGACTTCGTGTTGATTTCCAACTCTATTATAGTTCGATTTAAATCTAACCTAATACATGAATATGAAGGGGTATACGTTAGCTATGTACCGGAAGGAACGGCTCATCGAATGATTGCTCGTACGCGAAGAATTCTCGTACCGAAGTTGTTCATCCTCTGCACGCTGCTGCGGTCGTCTTCCCCGCGTACGCTGCTATTGCGGCTTGGCTGGCCTCCGGCGAAGCCCAGGCGCACGCGCGGCGGTGGCGGTGCCCTGGTCGCCTGTGATGGAGCGAGGGTGGCGACGTTTCGTTAGGTTTTCCGAGTCTCTACTGTATGTATGCGCGTATATACCCCCCTTCACTCTCGAGTTGGGCTGCCTGTGGGGGAACCCGGGTCTCGGCCTGAGTTTCAGAGTTGGGGCTTGGGAGATTCGAACAGGGGTGGGCCTGGCTGAGTCGTGGGTTTGGGATTGCTGTGGGGAAAATCAGCTCGGGTCTGTTGCTCCTGGGCTGGGGGTGCTACTGCTTATCCTTTTTATCCCTTTTTCTTTTTCTTTTATTTATATATAACTCTATTTATATATCTATATACAATCACATATATATATATATATATATATATATATATATATTTTATATATATATATATATATATATGTATATATATATATATATATATATATATATATATATATATATATATATATATATATATAATATATATATACATACACATATACGTCTATATAATATCTATTTATATATATAAACACATACACACACATATAATATATATTTATATATATGTATACATACTCACATATATAGTATATATATTTATATTTACATTCACATACATATATTCAATATTTATTTATATATACATACACGTACACATATTTAGTATATTATATTTGTGAGTAAATTATAAATCACATGATAACAATTTAGTATAACAATTATATATAAACCAATAAAATATAATATTAAATAACAATCCCAATAATAATAATAATAATAATAATAATAATAATTATTATTATTATTATAATAATATTGAAATTTAATAAATCCATAATGGTGTATATACCATTTTGTACCGTCTAATAATCCCAGAAAATGTACAAGGCCTATTTTATACAAATATTATTGAATATCAACTAATGACAATATTTGTAATATTTAATTGATGAATATTTAGAAAATATTCATTAAATCATTAAAACGGAAAATAACATCATAATGCCAAAATACATCAACACAAATGTCATAGGATGTCCCGTATGACTACATGGTCTTTGGCTCGGTACGGGTCAAATCCCGGCTGGTTTGGTACAACCGGGTTCCCTAAAACTCAATAATATAATTAAATAATAAATAAAATCTTCGGTACGATTAAGTCATGACTTGGCCTGGTTTTCCTAGTTAGGACGTCACTATGGCTCGGTCTTTCCTACCATGGCTAATACACTAGTCAAGGCACACTACTGTACTATCCGTGCCATGATTCCTAGCCATCTTGTACTCCAATTCCTAACCATGGCTAAAACCATCTACCGTAACAATTAACTAAATAATTATTTATAAAAATAAATTTAAAAAAATCACCATTAAATCAAATAAATGAATAAATAAATATTTCAAAAAATATTTCTGGGAAGGGGAGCTACAAATCTACCCACCTTAAAAATAATTTCGTCCTCGAAATTCTAACTCATACCTATACGTATATATAATATCTATTTATATATATAAACACATACACACACATATAATATATATTTATATATATGTACACATACTCACATATATAGTATATATATATATTTATATTTATATTCACATACATATATTCAATATTTATTTATATATACATACACGTACACATATTTAGTATATTATTTTTGTGCATAAATTATAAATCACATGATAACAATTTAGTATAACAATTAAATATAAACCAATAAAATATAATATTAAATAACAATCCTAATAAAATAATAATAATAATAACAAAATTTAATAAATCCATAATGGTGTATATACCATTTTGTACCGTCTAATAATCCCAGAAAATGTACAAGGCCTATTTTATACAAATATTATTGAATATCAACTAATAACAATATTTGTAATATTTAATTGACGAATATTTAGAAAATATTCATTAAATCATTAAAACGGAAAACAATATCATAATGCCAAAATACATCAACACAAATGTCATAGGACGTCCCATATGACTATATGGATTTGGGCTCGATACGGGTCAAATCCGGGTTGGTTTGGTACAACCGGGTTCCCTAAAACTCAATAATATAATTAAATAATAAATAAAATCTTCGGTATGGTTAAGTCGCAACTTGGCCTGGTTTTCCTAGTTAGGACGTCACTATGGCTCGGTCTTCCCTACCATGGCTAATACACTAGTCAAGGCACACTACTGCACTATCCGTGCCATGATTCCTAGCCATCTTGTACTCCAATTCCCAACCATGGCTAAAACCATCTACCGTAACAATTAACTAAATAATTATTTATAAAAACAAAATTAAAAAAATCATCATTAAATCAAATAAATGAATAAATAAATATTTCAAAAAATATTTTTGGGAAGGGGAGCTACACATAGTCAGAGTAATGGAACTCCATAAACAAAGGAACTCCGTGCATAGTCAGAGCGAATCAAAGTGCGAGCGCTTCGACAGAGTCGGTTGGCAATCAACCCAAACCCTGCGGCTCTTCCAATAACCAACAGGAAAGAGTCTTGCCAAGGTGGGGGATAGGTGGGGGATCGGTAGAGTGCATCTCCAGGATGAAGAAGGATGCCTTTGCAAGATGCTCTGCCTCAAGGAATTCATTTGCAAGGTCCTTTTCTTTCAAGGAATTCCTTTGCTTCTGTTCCTGTGCCTCAAGGAATTCATCTTGCTCTTGCTCTGACAATGCACGATAAAGTGATTTGCCTCAAGGAGTCATCCAAAGGTTCCTATGCTTTGACAAAACACGATGAAGTGATTTGCCTCAAGGAATTCCTTTGCCTCAAGGAGTTCCATTCCTCTGACTATGCACAATGAAGTGAATTCAGTTCATCGTACATCGTCAAAGGAATGGAACGCCTTGAGTCAAAGGAATTCCTTGAGCCAAATCATTTTATCATGCAACATCAGAGCATAGAAACCGTTGGATGACACCTTGAGGCAAATCACTTCATCGTGCATCATCCGAGCAAAGGTACTCACTGAGGCAAAGGAGTTACCGTGGCTCTTCCAGCATTACAGAAACTGGAATGCAATTAAGGAATCAAAGGAACTCCTTGAGTGCCAAGAAATTTCTTGAGAGCAAAAGAACCTTACAAAGGAATTCCTTGAGGTAGAACACCGTACAAAGGCATCCTTCTTCATCCTGGAGATACACTCTACCGATCCTCCACCTTGGCAAGACTCTTTTCTTGAGGCAAAGGACCTGCAAAGGAATTCATTTCATATTGCATTCTTCCGAGCAATGGAAGGCCCTGAGGAAAAGAAATTCCTTGAGGCAAATTACTTCGTCGTGCATCGTCAGACCAATGGAACACGTCGAACAAAGGAACTCCTTGCGGCAAAGGAACATCGTGCATAGTCCGAGCAAATCAACGTACGGGCGCTTCAACAGAGCGTGGGTTGGCAATAAATCTAAACCCAGGCGCATCTTAGTCTTCTGAAGGACTTCACCACCAAAGCTTCTTCGAACGATGAGATCGACAACCAAGAGGAAAGCGTCTTGCCGAGGCGGGGGATCGGTAGAGTCCATCTCCACAAGAAAAGCTAAGTGAGATGAGAATAAACTCTCCCTACACTACTGCCATTTATAGGTAAGGAACAACTCGGACTCATGCGCCAAGTGGCAGCCACTTCGAATTCAATTCAATTAATTTCCATCATTACCAATGCATCTGCCCCTTCTCAAGTAAAGCTAAGTAAGACTAGAACAAACTCTCCCAACTACTGCCATTTATATGCCATTAATACCAATGAATCTGTCCCTTCGAATTTTGCCAACTTTGAAGAGGGTTTCAATTTTAGAGGGAAACTTTGATACAGTAGGGGGTATCAAAAGTATGACATGTGGGCCCTCTCAAAATTTATGTGTATATATATGTGTTTACACGTTTTACAAAGCAAGAGGGGCCCACATGTCATATATAGGGGGTATCAAAACTTTGATACCCCCTACTGTATTAAAGTTTTTTCCTCAATTTTACTTAACTTTTAAATGAGAGAAACTTTGATACAGTAGGGGTATCAAAGTTTTGATACCCCCTATGTATGACATGTGGGCCCTCTCAAAATTTATATATATATATATATATATATATATATATATATATATATATATGTTTACATGTTTTACAAAGCAGGAGGGGCCCACATGTCATACATAGGGGGTATCGAAACTTTGATACCCCCTACAGTATTCAATCCTTTTTTCCTTTTAAATGGGTCCCATACATAACTTACAAAAAAAGTATAAATAAAATAAAATTTTGTTATAGTCAAGATTAGAACCAATGACCTCTTAAATACAAGTCTAGCATTGTAACCACGACACCACATTAGCATTCTTTGTTTTTTATTAAATGGAGAATAGCATTCTCCCTTTTGAATTACACGGAGAATAGCATTCCCAATGTCAAAACGATTAAGGATTCTATTCGCCGTTTAATTTGGAACGGAGAACGAAATTCTCCGTTTAATTTGAAACGGAGAATAACATTCCTAATGTTAAAAACACATTAGAATGTTCATTCTCCGTTTTAATTTGAAACAGAGAATGATATTCTCTGTGTCATTTGAAACGGAGAATTATATTCTCCGTTTTGAACTGCACGGAGAATGTTGTTCCCAGTATTAAAATGATTGAGGATTCTATTCGCCGTTTAATTTGGAACGGAGAACGACATTCTCCGTTTAATTTGAAACGGAGAATAAGATTCCCAGTGTTAAAACACATTAGAATGTTCATTCTCCGTTTTAATTTGAAACGGAGAATGATATTCTCTGTGTCATTTGAAACGGAGAATGTTATTCTCCGTTTTGAACTGCACGGAGAATATATTTTCTCCTTTTTTGATAATCTCCGTTTTGAACTTGGAATTTGATATTCTCCATTTTTATCTAATTGTCTTCTCAAACTTTTGCATTGGAGAACATATTTTTTATCTAATTGTCTCGTGTGAATGACATCTTGTCACATAGGAAAGACATTATCTTAAGTCAACGACGTTTTATTTTATTCCATTTGCTCTTTGTCGCTATTTCACTTTTGTACTTTACAATTACGAAAATTGTGACCCAATTTTTTACAAACTCTACAAGTTCTAGGCTTCAGGATAGGCTGACTTTCTGTAGGCTGGCTTGATTTCCCTTGAGAAGTCCTTCCTTTTGTTGCTACCGGATTTGGCACTTTTAAAGCTCCATGCACTCCATGAACTACATCAGCTACCATTTGTTCTTCTTCACCAATATCGGTCACCATTTCTTTCAACTTCATCAGAACAGACGACATCAACTCCGTTCCCCTCTATTGAATTTTTCTTGATTTTTTACAATAGTATGTAAACAGATTAACTTGTTCATTAAAACCACAATACCTTCTGCTCTCAACAATGTCTGGGTGGATGAATCTTCTTTCTGAGCCAGGTCCGGAGAGATAACTCTCTTTGCAATCCTTAAGCCAACGAGATTTTATCAAGTTCTTTGGAATATCTCCAATTTGCAATCTCTTCATTACTGAAAAAATATGCCTACAAGGAATCCCCTTGGTCTCCATCCACAAGCATTCACAATTTATGATGTTGTCGGCCGGATCAAATGTAAGCTTCCGGTTGACACTGTTTGGCGATATATACTTTTGGATAGTACAAACTTTTGCCTCTCTTATGATGTGATGATGGAGAACAGTATATACATCAGAACGTGTGATTTCCTTCCTTACCTCTATAAACACCATTTTAGTGTAAATTACGGCAAATTTATCTTCTATTACGGCCATGCTAGTTTGATTCACAACTGGTGTTGAGAGTTTATCAGTGACATGCTTACTCATCTGGCCGTAACGTAAGGCCGCCAAACCGAAGTCACAATTTTGAAGGGCCTTCTATAGTGGCAACTTCTCATTCAAAAATCTTTTCAGAAATGCGTTCATAAATTCACATCTATTTGTTGCAGTAGAACCGCCAAAGAAATGCCCACGTAGGAATGTGTCCGCCCATCGCTGCCTCGTTCTGTACAATACAGTGGTCCACTCATTGTTCTCTACATTATAATCCGTTAGCATCTGCTGCCAACGGTTTTCAAATTCTTCGACTGAATAGTACCTGTTTAGAAAACATGGACAGTAACTAAAGTTGTAATATTGTAACAACAATATACTTCAAAGTAAAGTAGCAAGTGTACGATGTACCTTTTAATCAGAAGACTCAATTTATTGTGAAAACCCTCTCGGTGTACATGTCTGGCACCATTGTTTAGGATATGCCATGAGCACGTTCGATGAACTACGCTGGGCATTAAATTCTCAATTGCTTTATTCATGGATCTGCAACCATCCGTGAGAACTATCACTGGTAATTTGCCATTCATACACTCTTAGAATTTTTCTAGAACCCAAGAATATGTCTCTGCAGTCTCATTATGGATCATTGCAAACCCAAACACAAAAGTCATTGCATGATTGTTTGTACCCACTAGAACCACCAACGATATTTGACTTCTATTTGTTTTATATGTAGAGTCAAATGCTAGTGAATCTCCAAATAATTCGTAATCGAATCGGCATGCACCGTCAGCCCAAAAGAGATGGGCAATCTAGAATCTTCGTCTACCTTGTACGCGTAGAAGAAATCTGGGTCAATGCCCTCCTTAGATTGAAGAAATATAAGTATTGTCGTAGCATCAACATCGTCTAGTGCTTTACTATCTTGAGCTAGAGCGTTGTATAAATTCTTTTTTCGTCCATCCAACCTTATCCCAGACACCTTTCATGTGGATAATTAAATTCCATATCGCTCCAGTCCCCAGCCCTGATTGCTTCATAATCTTAACTTCTTCCAACTCTGCGGGTGATATCTTACGATGGGATCTAAAAAAAAACTGATTCATAATCATTCCCCAGGCTATGGTTGTGATGTAAATAAAAAATTTTGACGGCCTACATCTTTGTAGAATCGATGTACCCAATACAGAAAATTGCTTTACAGCCACTTCTGCTTTCACTTCTTGGCTCACGAACCCTGTTAGGAGCTTACTTGTATTTCTTGCGTCTGAATCCCGCATTCGAACAACACCAACTACGGACCATCACCATCCCAGACTTGTTTTTCTTTACCTCGTTCTTTCTAATACTGAAACCATATGCTTTTGAATATATCCGGTAGAATGTCTCTGCTTCTTCAATAGAGTTGAACTGTAGGCCAACAATATCTTCTTCTAAGAGATGTTTTGGATCTTTGTTAATGTTGGTGGACTGCAATATTTTTTTGATCGTCGCTGCATCAAAATCCAATGGAGATTCACCGTCGTCCCTAAGAACAAAATAAAACAAAATAAATATGAGAAATAAATGTAAAAATATACTACATTTCTTAAATCCATTAGAAAGGGTGATGCGAAATAACATTTCGTTGTTTGCGTTGATGTCGTCGTCATCGTTATGATGTATTCTCCCGGTGTTTTCTTCATCTTGTTCTTTACTGTCTCCTAAGTTAACAGCTTCCAAACTTTGCTCATCATCCAAATCATCTGACACTCCTCTTGAAAGGAAGCTTTCTTCATCGACTAAATCTTCCACACGACGATCAGTTTCTCCATGTGACGTCGACATTGAAGAAAATAGAGTGTGTTAGAAACCAGCAGAAGAAACGAATGACAAGAAACAATACAAGAAGAAAGGGTAATGCTATTCGTACCTCCAAATTGTCCCTCTAATATATAGCCCTCCCATCTGATGTGGCATCTTAAATAATAGTGTATGTCATCTGACATGACTGATGACATTGCAAATTTTAATCCAAAAAGTTAACTACCCAATTTTCTCCATAATAATTTAACGTTAATACCAATGTTAATTTAATGTTAATATTAATTTATGTTAATATTAATATTAATGTTAATATTAATATTAATATTAATATTAATATTAATATTAATATTAATGTTAACGATAATATTAATTTTAATGTTAATGTTATTGTTAACATTAACTTTAATGTTAATTTTTATTTTTAGTTTTATTTTTTAAAAAAATTGCCACGTCAGCTGCCAGATCAACATATCACGTCAGCTGCCACGTAAGGATGGACAGTTTAAAAGTGCAATTTGGAGGTACAAAAAGTATTATTCAGGAAGAAACAACTTCCAGCAAGGAAACAACACAACCTTTTCGTCTTCCTTGTACCTCCGCCACGTGGCCCTCTTTTGATGGCTCATAAAAAATCTTGACTGATTCTAGGAGCAAGCATAATTTTAAGGAAACAACTTCCACCAACACAACTTTCTCGTCTTCTGGGTACATGTATTATTAAATTGTGTAGCTAATAACGCATGAGGAAGCATGCAACAACATTCTCCACGTGGCCCTCTTCTGTAGGATAACGCATGCAGCAGCATTTAATGCTACGCAACCCTATTGTCTTGTTATGTGTTGTGTATCCTATGTGGCATGAGGCAGAAGAAAATATCTTGCATAGGCGGCAAGATTATATTCACAAATGACAATAAGTTTAAAAAGTCATCTCCAATACAAAAAGTATTGAGAAGACAATACCAAGTAATTTTTTACAACTTCCAAGACAACTTTTACTCTTCTAATGATATGGTATCAGTGTTTATTACTAAATTGTGTAGGATAAAGCATGCAGCAGCATTTAATGCTACGGGATCTGTTGTGTAAAGAACACAACCTGTGAGAGAGAGAGAGAGGGAGAGAGAGAGATAGAGAAAGAGAGAGTGTGGGAGATAGGATAAAGAGAAAGGATCGAGCTCGACTAGATTTTAAACTTAAAATTTTTGGTTTTCATTACTAATAACTAGTTCGCACGTACGAGTTTAGACGAATACTAACCGAGCCCCGAGCAATACATCAGTTAGCTAGGTTTCTAATACCGTGGCATTCCTGTTAATTTAAAATTTACAATATTATGAAACTAATATTAATACTAAATTTTAAAATAGTTTTTGATTTAACATTTACTTCAAACTAGTTAAAGTTAAAATTGCATTCTTTTTTATTTAAAATGCAATTGGAACTATAATTAATATTAACATTCGCTTGTCCCGTAGTTTAAGTCGTATTTTACTGATTCTTGCTTAAGTCTATGCACCCAAAGAACTTGATTGTTCAAGTCGAACGCGTGCACAGCACGTTCCCTCGATGCAAGGCTTGACGTAGCCCTTGCTTGTCAAGTCGTTGTACGAACACATTAGAAAAGATTTTTGTCGGGCTATCGAAGTATAGAAAGCACCATCCCGTGTCTCATACATTTGTTAAGAAGTGAAAGGGTGTGAAGGCTACTGGCAATGTCAAGCCATCACGGACTATAGCTGGGTTAGACGGTGACCCTTTTGCGGCGGGCCGAATCGGTCCCTTGGCCTAGGAATGGATTGGTTGAAGGAGCAACACACAAGAATAGACTGCCATATTGTCACGACCCGCTCCCGAATAATCGGATACGAGTCGGACACGCCCAGCCTTCATTGTTAGACACAATGAAGTAAGCTGTACCAAACTAGGAAAACTAACCAGATAACATGAAAGTATAGAATCACAGCATCTATATAATATGTCCCAACCAGAAAAGAGATACAATATCTGAATTTATTACAATTCAACTATAAGAGTCTGCTAGTCTCAATACATGGAAAGATAAATGGAAAACTAAATGAAACTAGGCCTCTGCAGCCTCTAGGTCACAAGCAGCTCCAGCTGGCTCAGTAGGGAAGGCAGTATCCTGCCCATAGTATGTGTCACACAAAGCCTCCATCTCACCTATCATAACATATCCAGTCAGGAGCGGAGCAAGTACAATTCTAGGTAATGAACAAGACATCATGAAATGAAGTACAAGGGAACATAGAAGGTACAGGAAAATACAGGTGAATAAGTACATGAAGAACAGGGTAAAGTACATGAAAGAACATGAATGTAAGAGCATGAATGAACATGATATGTAAGCACCTGAAAGAACATGATATCACAGGAAATAAGTACAAGGAAATCTCCTGAACATGTGTGTAATGCATTTAAAATATAACTAACTATGTGACCGGCTAGGGTAAGCACCTGAAAGCACCTGAAAGCACCTGAAAGCACATGAATGGTGACTTAGGACCCGCGTGCACGATGCGGGGTCTAAGCTAAAACACACCTGAGTTGTTACTTGGGATTGGTCACATAGATAGTATATTTTCCCTCCCCAGATACAAGTAATAAGCACAAGAGAACAAGAGCACCAGAAAGAACATGTCGTGTTGCAATTGTGTCACTCAAGGAAGTACAGGAAAGATAATGTAAAGTACAAAACCGTAGAGTGTACTTGCCTGGCTCCAGGAAAGTACAAGTAGGCAATAAACTGGGTGTCCTCCTGTAAGCAAATGATCTCAATATGATAAATCAATAATGTAAGTTGATTTATAACCTAAAATCACTACATAAATCCTAAGTTCTATTTAACAATTACTAGATTACTTTTACTTATAAATCTACACTATTCCAACTATGAACTTGTCAAGAAGATTTATAACTCACACAAGTCCTAGCTAACTGCTGTTACAATCCTTTCTAAGAGAGCCCAACATTCTAACCTCAAGCTTCACCAAACTTGAACAAAGTTGTATAACCTTGCACTGTACAAGGATACTCAGAAATTACCATACTTCCCAATATCTTAGGAACAACTAATCCTTCCAGCCCTTATTAAGACAGGTTCAAAACAGTTTTAGGATTGGCTGAACCTATCCAATCCTGAACAAGCTTCCCAAGTTTATCCCAACCAACTGTTAGAAGTCATTGTCAGTTAAATTGATACAAATCAGCCTCCCCTTAATAATGTCCTGCTATTACAATTGACAGTTAAAGCAAAAACAGTCATAATATGAACTACAACTTAACCAAGCAGGACACTTACTACCCTCTGTTCACTTGCAAAGCTAGAGTATTGCCTACAAACCAAATCCTTGGCTAACAGTCCACTAGCAGGACACTTACCAATTTCCAACACCTTCCCATTATGGATACAGTGGAACACCATATTGAATGCCTGTCATGGTTAGAGTAATGTATGGGAACCAAAACTACTAACTAAATAAAGAAACTGATTCTAATGCACTGTCTCGAGGCAAAATAACTTATCCCTTAGCAGTCTATCTGAATACTTCTAGGATATACTCAAGTATCCATACAAGTTTATGGCTTAACTACAGATAACTAGGCTGCTGTATAAACCTAAACCCTATACTCAACATAATGGTAATCTTTACTGTTGTTCCTCTCAACCAACTGAAATTTGTGTACCTCAAGGAGTAAAATAAACTTCCTATCCTCAGGAAACCTTATTACAGGACCCTATATTCATGTGAGATCCTATTCTTCATTAAACACACAATCAGTTTTTAGTTCAGCTATGTCCTGAAATCAGTCCCAGGAAACATACTTGTAAACATGCTATGGCTTCCAGATTTATAAGCATAGAATATGGTCCCTAGAATCCATTCTTAACTGCCATGAATTTCCTGGATATCAGATTTAAGCACATAGCTCTAGTTCCCAGTTCAACCATTATGCATATTGACATATCAGGTTTTACTGTTACTCAAAACTGGTAGAATTAGTCCTTAAAATCAGATGGTACACATGACCTTCTTGATAAAGAAAACATGGACTAAGTACTCCATCTCAGGTTTCTTGTTCTGTTCAGCAGATGGAACTGTTTGCTTGCAATAGTCTAGGTAACTCAAAGAGTAACTACTGGGCTGGACTGAAAATGTGAAGAATGACACCTTCCCAGTCTAAAACCAAGATTCACTGATTTGTAAGGAATAACTCAGGTGTCTTCAGTAAAAGATTTCTATAGTAACAGCATGTAAAAACTTCCAGAGAAGACACTTAGCCTAGTTCATCCTTCATTGACATTCCTAGTTTAGTTAAAGCTAAACAGTTTTTCCTATTTATCCCAAGCATTCGAGAGTGAGGTTGCTACCTGAGTTTAGCCCAAAGAACTGATACCAGATCCATAGATAAAACTCGAATCCAGATTACCAAATAGGTCACAATTCAAAATAGTATAGTCAACCATTGTTCCAGTTTTTATGAAACCAACTCAGGACCATCCCTACACCCTGCCTTTACCCTAGTTTAGTACTCCAGAAGGTTTAAAGGAAATGTGATTGGTATACAATTCGTAAATCCTATTGAACAGAGCTTATATCAATTCAGTCCAAAAAGATTAACCAAAAATCTTAACAATTCTACAGTCCTTGAATAACTTATGTATGCTAGTTCTCACTGAACTACATAACCTCCATCAGGATTCTACTGTCGAATGCAACTTATTAAAACTCATAAAAAAATCAAGGAGTTGAATTAATTACCTGAAGAATCAGATCAAGGTCCCTGGTTTTAATGAGATGGCACAAACTACTCTCACTCGATCCAGTTCCTTGTAGTAATAGATCGAACACTAGGATTCAAATTACAAAAGAAATCAGTCCTAATAGGTTCACAATCGTTTGAAACTGATTAATGAGAACAGGATACTCATCTGATACCTGACTCAAAGAGAATGGTGTCCACACAACAATCAGGAGCTTTGGATCGATTTCGAAGAAGAATAATCAATGGGTCGAGCACTGGTCTTATTAGTTCAGATCTGATTTAAACAAGAAAAATCTGTGGAATGAAACTAATGTTTCACAAACTCATTAAGAAAGAAAGTGATGGGATCTAGCTTACCAGAGTTCATCAATGAGAAGGAAAGGGATCAAAGAATTCATTCAGCACCATGAAGAACTCTGGATTCCTTCGATCAGTCGATGACGAGGATACCCTTGCTCACTGCGATTGAGATTTCCATTGCTCTGTCGCCCCCCTTCTTGCCATGATTGATTCTTCAAGGTGAAGTTGATGATGAACAGAATTTGGGGAGAGAAGGAAAGTTCAGATCTGAGAAAATAGGAAGGAGGATTGGCCTGGCTTTATAGGTGGTTAGGAGAAATAGATGGATCGAGAAAGAATGGAGAGGCGCGGGAAAAGAAGGTTTTGGTAGGCTGCACATGGCTCTGGTGATGTTGAGATAACTGATTTTGAATAAAAGGTTTTGGAATTGATTGAATTTAGGCTGAGAGGAAGATTGTTCTCCTCAAGAGTTTAATAGGTCAGGTTTTGGGCCTTCCTAAATGGGCTTACTTTGGAAGAAGAATAGAGACACAGGTTTCTAATGAAGTAAATCCCAATGGCTAACATAAAACATAGGTATATAGCTTTCTAAAATTAAATTGTATATAACAATCTCCAAATTGTTAAATCAAAATAAAAATATTTGAAATTTTTAAATAGCAGGAAAGTGGAGTTACAAATATCCCCCCTAAAAAAAATTTCGTCCTCGAAATTCAAACCACAAGTAGGTCTCAAAAATCACAAAAGAGATTCAAACACAATCATTTATTGAAAATTAGAATTTCAAAGAACCAGAGTACTAGTAAATCAATCAAACAAAGTGGGATAGCGCTCCCGCATCTCGTCCTCGCGCTCCCATGTGGACTCTCCTGGAGAGTGGTGTCTCCACATGACACGGACAAGAGAAATGGTCTGGTTCCGCAGACGCTTCTCCTTACGATTGAGGATCTCTACTGGCTGCTCCTCGTAGGTCAATCTCGGCCCCGTCTAGCTCGGAATAGTCCACCACATGGCTCGGTCTGGAATGTATCGTCGAAGCTGTGATACGTGGAAGACGCTGTGTACTCCCTCCAAGCTAGCTGGAAGCGCTAGTCGATACGCCACCTCGCCAATCCGTGCTGTCACCTCGAAAGGTTCGATGCACCTCGGACTGAGCTTTCCGCCTCTGCCGAAACTGATGACGCCCCTAGTCGGTGAGATCTTCAGAAATACTCTGTCTCCAACCTCGAACTCAAGTGTCCGTCTGCTGCTGTCCGTCCAGTGCTTCTGCCGATCCTGTGCAACTCTGAGACGCCCTGAGCCTTTGAGATCAAATACGATAATTACACACAAGAAGTTGAAATAACACGATCTACCAATGATCAAAATCAAATAGGCACGAGATGGAACGAAGTTCAATTACATCTTAGAGGAGCAAAATCATAAAGACACAATTATTAGGTATGATCAAGAATCGATAGTTTAACACAGGTAGACTAGAACAAGATAGAAAATCATGGTCAGATAGACATGACTTAAGATTGAAGTTTAGACAAATTACAATGAAATATGGAATCAAAATCCGGTAATATACAATTTTGAGGAATTCAATGATATAACGATAAGTGCTAGAAGGAAAATTAGTAAGGATTGATTGAGGAGACGTACGCAATACTCAGGAAATACAGTACCAAATCAGAATGATCTTGTAAGGATCTGTGATTCTCAAAAACCAATAATCATATGAAAAGGGATTATAGTCTCCAGAATATTCAAGAACATGTTGGTATCTGAAATCACTTTGCTTAGAATCCCTACCCCGCCAGTATGTATCTGACTGCAGTGGACTTTCGGCTCCGTGACTCAAATAACAATATGTCTCCAAATACTCTATCAACCTTATCCATTTTCCAACAATCATTGACGAAACAACCCAAGAAATCAAGATATGAAGAATATGACAAGTCTCGTCAATACTCGAAAACCTATGGGTGTCTGAAATCACTTCAACTTAGGGTTCCTGCCTCGCCAGTGCGCTACTGGCTGCAGTGAACCCTCAGTCTCCATAATCCAGCTAATGGCTGCAGCGCGCAACTGTCATGCCATAGTAGGTCATCGAATAGCCTCTCTACTTTATCCCTAGGAATTTCAAAAGAGTTTCAAGGAATTCAAAATGAGTTCCAATAGTCCAAGTCACGGAAATGATGAAGTTACTTGATTGTTAGAATACAAGAGTTTATTAGGTACTAAAAATGACAAGGAATCCAATCAATGAGTACAAAAGGGCAGCCAGAGAGATTTAAAATTTTTAGACAGGACGAAGTTTCAAATTATGACGGAATATCAACTGATATCTGGAATGGTAACAAGCTTCCACATATGGGACGTTATCTCGAAAGGATAACAGAGTCTCGAAGGACGAACTGAAGCAAGGTATCAGATAAGAATAAAATCCCGTACTGGAAACAAGTTTCAATAAAATCCCGAATAACAATGAAATCTCGAACAAAACTTGAAGTGAAAATGAATTATCCAATAAGGTACACAGTGAAAGAAAAATAGAAAAACAAGTATCAACAAAGTCGTGAATAAGGAAATAAAATCTCGAATAGAAAATCTTGACGAGAAACAAGATATCAAATAGGGAACAAGATCGAAGCAAAGTTGTGAACGGAACAATTTCCAAATAGAAAACAAGCCACGTAGGAAACAAATCTCACATAGGGAACAGGTCGAAACCGAAGTTTTCAAACGATGTCTTGAATGGTGAATAAAAACAAGTATTGAATCAAATTCCAACAATCCCCAAATAGAAAATTGAACTTCAGAAGGAAAACAAAATTTACAAAGTGTAACTAGTCCTGAATAGGAAACAAAATTCCTGAGTAGAATCTTGAAAAGAGCAAGGTTACGAAGAATGGATTGGAGGAGTATCAATCAACGAATAGGAAATAGTATCTCGAGTTAAGTTTCGAATATCCACCAAGGTTTCAAACAAGAAGTTTCAAATTATGATCTAGATGCTTCAAGGAATTTAAGGGAAAGCTGGATTGCGAATTAAGATATATGGTTTTTCCAACCATGCAAAATCTTCAGTCTTTAGTCTGTCTTCCGTATTCCTCCGGAATGGAAATCTCTCTAACCTTCTTCAATTGTCCTGACATAGGTTGATCCTTGCGGTAGTGCTTCATGTGATTGTTGCATCTGGAGAGGCGGGTCCCCCTTCTTGTAGTCCTGATGCTTCTCGCGTTCGTCCTTGGGCAGCGTGATCAGTGGCCTCCAGACAATTCTTGACTTGGTGGGCAGACGATCTGCAGTGCAGGCATAGCCTCCGTCTTTTGTGGCACTTTTCATAGTGGCATCCTAAGAGGTGGCAGAATTTGTAAATGATCGTCGGTTGGATCTGAATCTGGATCTCCCGCTGGGGCTGAAGTGCAGGGCTCTGGCAGGAATATATGGCTGCTGGCGTACTGGCTGCTGAGATCTGCTCCTGATGATGCGACTGGTGATGTGACCGAAGAAACGCTGACTGAGTGTTGTGACGCTTTGCGGGTCCAGGGTAGTTGTTGTCTTTGTCATAAATCTTCATGTTCCTTCTGAGCTTCAGTTTTCCGTTGTGTCCTATTGTCTGTGCTACATTCTGGATCTCCTGGCAGGTGGCTCTAATCTTTAGAGAAATCAGGTCCTCAGAAACTTGGGTGATCTTCAGTGGTAAATCCAGGTTCTCGATCTGCTCCTTGGTGTAAGATATGCGCTCGGTGTCGGAAAAGTCCAAGTGTCTGAGCGTCTGGAAATCAGGAGTCCTTCATGGCTCGGAGAGTGTATCCACAAGTCTGACTTGGAAAGGGCGGTCTGCTTCCTCTGGTTGTCAAGGGACTTTTCAGGCGTCTCCGTCAACTACGTAGTACCCATGGGGATAGTAGAGTGATAGAACGTAGTGGAAGCTCGAAAACGTCAAGTGCAGGTGAATTGACAGTTCTGGTGTCGCATGCTTTTGAACTATCTGCAAAACAAAAAACTGTTAAAATAACCTAGACCTATATACAACAAGTGTTTATAGAATATTAAAATACCTGATACACCTGATATACCTGATATACCCTTATTTTCCGATTTTCCTATGCTGTGATCAAGTTTCCCTAGTGTAATCAAGTCCCCCAATAGTACGCTAAGACCTAGGTACCATTAGGCTGGACCTGCATGGGCCACCACTAAAAACATGTCATGACCCGCTCCCGAATAATCGGATACGAGTCGGACACGCCCAGCCTTCATTGTTAGACACAATGAAGTAAGCTGTACCAAACTAGGAAAACTAACCAGATAACATGAAAGTATAGAATCACAGCATCTATATAATATGTCCCAACCAGAAAAGAGATACAATATCTGAATTTATTACAATTCAACTATAAGAGTCTGCTAGTCTCAATACATGGAAAGATAAATGGAAAACTAAATGAAACTAGGCCTCTGCAGCCTCTAGGTCACAAGCAGCTCCAGCTGGCTCAGTAGGGAAGGCAGTATCCTGCCCATAGTATGTGTCACACAAAGCCTCCATCTCACCTATCATAACATATCCAGTCAGGAGCGGAGCAAGTACAATTCTAGGTAATGAACAAGACATCATGAAATGAAGTACAAGGGAACATGGAAGGTACAGGAAAATACAGGTGAATAAGTACATGAAGAACAGGGTAAAGTACATGAAAGAACATGAATGTAAGAGCATGAATGAACATGATATGTAAGCACCTGAAAGAACATGATATCACAGGAAATAAGTACAAGGAAATCTCCTGAACATGTGTGTAATGCATTTGAAATATAACTAACTATGTGACCGGCTAGGGTAAGCACCTGAAAGCACCTGAAAGCACCTGAAAGCACATGAATGGTGACTTAGGACCCGCGTGCACGATGCTGGGTCTAAGCTAAAACACACCTGAGTTGTTACTTGGGATTGGTCACATAGATAGTATATTTTCCCTCCCCAGATACAAGTAATAAGCACAAGAGAGCAAGAGCACCAGAAAGAACATGTCGTGTTGCAATTGTGTCACTCAAGGAAGTACAGGAAAGATAATGTAAAGTACAAAACCGTAGAGTGTACTTGCCTGGCTCCAGGAAAGTACAAGTAGGCAATAAACTGGGTGTCCTCCTGTAAGCAAATGATCTCAATGTGATAAATCAATAATGTAAGTTGATTTATAACCTAAAATCACTACATAAATCCTAAGTTCTATTTAACAATTACTAGATTACTTCTACTTATAAATCTACACTATTCCAACTATGAACTTGTCAAGAAGATTTATAACTCACACAAGTCCTAGCTAACTGCTGTTACAATCCTTTCTAAGAGAGCCCAACATTCTAACCTCAAGCTTCACCAAACTTGAACAAAGTTGTATAACCTTGCACTGTACAAGGATACTCAGAAATTACCATACTTCCCAATATCTTAGGAATAACTAATCCTTCCAGCCCTTATTAAGACAGGTTCAAAACAGTTTTAGGATTGGCTGAACCTATCCAATCCTGAACAAGCTTCCCAAGTTTATCCCAACCAACTGTTAGAAGTCATTGTCAGTTAAATTGATACAAATCAGCCTCCCCTTAATAATGTCCTGCTATTACAATTGACAGTTAAAGCAAAAACAGTCATAATATGAACTACAACTTAACCAAGCAGGACACTTACTACCCTCTGTTCACTTGCAAAGCTAGAGTATTGCCTACAAACCAAATCCTTGGCTAACAGTCCACTGGCAGGACACTTACCAATTTCCAACACCTTCCCATTATGGATATAGTGGAACACCATATTGAATGCCTGTCATGGTTAGAGTAATGTATGGGAACCAAAACTACTAACTAAATAAAGAAACTGATTCTAATGCACTGTCTCGAGGCAAAATAACCTATCCCTTAGCAGTCTATCTGAATACTTCTAGGATATACTCAAGTATCCATACAATTTTATGGCTTAACTACAGATAACTAGGCTGCTGTATAAACCTAAACCCTATACTCAACATAATGGTAATCTTTACTGTTGTTCCTCTCAACCAACTGAAATTTGTGTACCTCAAGGAGTAAAATAAACTTCCTATCCTCAGGAAACCTTATTACAGGACCCTATATTCATGTGAGATCCTATTCTTCATTAAACACACAATCAGTTTTTAGTTCAGCTATGTCCTGAAATCAGTCCCAGGAAACACACTTGTAAACATGCTATGGCTTCCAGATTTGTAAGCATAGACTATGGTCCCTAGAATCCATTCTTAACTGCCATGAATTTCCTGGATATCAGATTTAAGCACATAGCTCTAGTTCCCAGTTCAACCATTATGCATATTGACATATCAGGTTTTACTGTTACTCAAAACTGGTAGAATTAGTCCTTAAAATCAGATGGTACACATGACCTTCTTGATAAAGAAAACATGGACTAAGTACTCCATCTCAGGTTTCTTGTTCTGTTCAGCAGATGGAACTGTTTGCTTGCAATAGTCTAGGTAACTCAAAGAGTAACTACTGGGCTGGACTGAAAATGTGAAGAATGACACCTTCCCAGTCTAAAACCAAGATTCACTGATTTGTAAGGAATAACTCAGGTGTCTTCAGTAAAAGATTTCTATAGTAACAGCATGTAAAAACTTCCAGAGAAGACACTTAGCCTAGTTCATCCTTCATTGACATTCCTAGTTTAGTTAAAGCTAAACAGTTTTTCCTATTTATCCCAAGCATTCGAGAGTGAGGTTGCTACCTGAGTTTAGCCCAAAGAACTGATACCAGATCCATAGATAAAACTCGAATCCAGATTACCAAATAGGTCACAATTCAAAATAGTATAGTCAACTATTGTTCCAGTTTTTATGAAACCAACTCAGGACCATCCCTACACCCTGCCTTTACCCTAGTTTAGTACTCCAGAAGGTTTAAAGGAAATGTGATTGGTATACAATTCGTAAATCCTATTGAACAGAGCTTATATCAATTCAGTCCAAAAAGATTAACCAAAAATCTTAACAATTCTACAGTCCTTGAATAACTTATGTATGCTAGTTCTCACTGAACTACATAACCTCCATCAGGATTCTACTATCGAATGCAACTTATTAAAACTCATAAAAAAATCAAGGAGTTGAATTAATTACCTGAAGAATCAGATCAAGGTCCCTAGTTTTAATGAGATGGCACAAACTACTCTCACTCGATCCAGTTCCTTGTAGTAATAGATCGAACACTAGGATTCAAATTACAAAAGAAATCAGTCCTAATAGGTTCACAATCGTTTGAAACTGATTAATGAGAACAGGATACTCATCTGATACCTGACTCAAAGAGAATGGTGTCCACACAACAATCAGGAGCTTTGGATCGATTTCGAAGAAGAATAATCAATGGGTCGAGCACTGGTCTTATTAGTTCAGATCTGATTTAAACAAGAAAAATCTGTGGAATGAAACTAATGTTTCACAAACTCATTAAGAAAGAAAGTGATGGGATCTAGCTTACCAGAGTTCATCAATGAGAAGGAAAGGGATCAAAGAATTCATTCAGCACCATGAAGAACTCTGGATTCCTTCGATCAGTCGATGACGAGGATACCCTTGCTCACTGCGGTTGAGATTTCTATTGCTCTGTCGCCCCCCTTCTTGCCATGATTGATTCTTCAAGGTGAAGTTGATGATGAACAGAATTTGGGGAGAGAAGGAAAGTTCAGATCTGAGAAAATAGGAAGGAGGATTGGCCTGGCTTTATAGGTGGTTAGGAGAAATAGATGGATCGAGAAAGAATGGAGAGGCGCGGGAAAAGAAGGTTTTGGTAGGCTGCACATGGCTCTGGTGATGTTGAGATAACTGATTTTGAATAAAAGGTTTTGGAATTGATTGAATTTAGGCTGAGAGGAAGATTGTTCTCCTCAAGAGTTTAATAGGTCAGGTTTTGGGCCTTCCTAAATGGGCTTACTTTGGAAGAAGAATAGAGACACAGGTTTCTAATGAAGTAAATCCCAATGGCTAACATAAAACATAGGTATATAGCTTTCTAAAATTAAATTGTATATAACAATCTCCAAATTGTTAAATCAAAATAAAAATATTTGAAATTTTTAAATAGCAGGAAAGTGGAGTTACACATATTGGCAGAATTATTTTTGGTATTCCCGGTAAGGCAGAGTTTTCATTTTTCGGTAAGACAGAGTTTTCACTATCGACTTGATTCCAGGGACGGCACCAGTATCGAAGAGAGTCTACAGGATGGCACCTTCAAAGTTGGAAATCTTGTACAAGATGATTGAAGAACTCAGAACCAAAGAATTCATTCGTGCTAGTGGATCGCCTTGGGGAGCACCGATGCTTCTTGTGAAGAAGAAGGATGGTACGCCAAGATTATGTGTTGATTATCGTATATTGATGACTTATTTGATCAGCTCAAGGGAGCGGCTGTATTTTCGAATATTGACTTACGGTCATGAGGGCACCATCGGATCAGAGTCAGAGAGCAAGTCATCACGAAGACATCATTCAGATCGAGGTATAGAAATTGGGAGTTCCTTGTTATGCCATTTGGAGCGACCAGTGTGCCAGCCGTATTCATGGACCCCATGAATCGTATCTTCATGCACTATTCAGATCAGTTCGTGATAGTGTTCATAGATGACATCTTAGTCTATAGCTGTTGTGCTCCGTTCCTACATCGTGCCCCATACTCCGTCTACGGGGTGCGCGAGAAAGGAACATTGTCGCTATCGATTCGGTTGGGACCGATAGGTCAGGATCGATCGACTCGATTAAACGGGAACGGTTGAATTAAGATCCATTCTCTCGCCTGAAGTAAACTCAAGGTGAGTGGCTGACCCTTCTCTTCTTGACAACCTTCCTAGGTAAATAGATAATGTTGTTGCGAATGAAAAAATAAATGCAAGGGCACGAACACGGGAAAATGATTGAGTTTTCAAAGATAATGTAGGCTATGTCTTAATAACTAAAAGGAAAATATGTCTTCGCACGTTATGGACAACTTGTCGACAATACGATAATTTTCTCAAGCAACAACCCGGGGCTACGGGACCGTTTTGGCCTAGGAGGAAACAGGGTATAGTCGTGCATAAGGTTTTAGCACAGGTTAAGCGGAGACTTGCAACGGAGCTAGCTACTTGCGTTGAAAGGACCCCGATTAACAAAGCTATACGTCCAGGATGGCTTGTGATGCCAGTGATGTCGAAGAAGGACGAGGCGAAGGAGGTCAGCCACTCGCCTTAGACTTGCTTCAAGCAAGCGACTGGTTGGCTGCGCTGACGTCGCCTACGCGATCACCTGCAACCCGCTGAATATGGGACTTGGTTCCAGAGAAGCCATTCCATAACGTGGAATGGATCTTAATTCAACCGTTCCTGTTCGATCGACCTGGCCGATTCCGACCTATCGGTCCCAACCGAATCGGTAGCGACATTGTTCCTTTCTCGCGCACCCTGTCACGACCCGCAACCGGAGTAAGGGCATGAGTACGTGACAGCGTCCCAGCCTACACCGCAGAAACGACGTAGAACGCTGTCTAGGTCTACTATCTAACAACAGTTATAATATCAAAACCTGTTGAGAACGGTCAACTCCGAATGGAGGACAAGCAATGACAATATAATATACTCAATCACAAACTCTAAGAAATATAGATGATACCGAAAGATAAAGACAACAAGATATGAAATATCATCCAAAAGATCCAACACAGAAATAATACAAGTCTAGAGTCAACAATCTCAATACAATACTAAAATAATATTGGAATCTATGAATCGAATCGATGCAAAGGATAAGTCTCGTTTGAGCAAGTGATGATTTTAGTTGATATGGTGTGCAAACTATGCTTTTATACTGGACGATAAGAGGTCGACATTTTGCCTTATTCAGTAAAATGTTCGCAAAACCAAATCGTCGTCTTGCAACGGAGTGTGGCATGGGCGCGGTAGGCCAAATCAATCAAGTAGTTCAAATGAGGGAATTATGTATGGTATTTTTGGTGCATATTATTAGGACGGGTTGCGACCATCCAGTGTTGTGATAAGCTATAATATCAGTAAGTTTGGGATCCTTCAGATATTGGGCTAGCAATCCGTATCGAAGCGATCATAGGCTTACACATAAGGATGCTAAAGATGCATTACGGTACGAAATACCGTGACCTTCATATAGATAGGACCGGTGGGCTGAGATTAGCGCTGGGTGCAGGCGCAGGGCCTGCCACCCTTATGCATATGTTTAAGTTTACCGTTGGTTGGTTGGTTGAGTGAAATGATATGATTTCTTTTATAAAGTTATAACCTTGCAGGCTAGGCAAAATGGGACAGAGATGAGCACGATCACTATGTTTATGTTAAGATTATGTCTAATTGTATCTGCCGCAGGGACAAGGTAGTGGACAAGTTCAGGATATGTTCGGCTCGAGGCGGGGCTCGGCTTAGACGTGCCGAGGCATGAAGTCCTTAGCGTTCAAGAGGAGATACCGCATTGGCGTTCGGACTTACGACATGGAGATGTTCAGCCGAAGACTACTTGTTGGCTATAAAGAGGCATAATGTATGGAACAATGTAATCCTTTGTGAGCTAGAGAGATCATGGGCGCTGTAGCCAATTGGCATGTTTAGTTGGGCTATTCATAGCCATTATAACCTTCAGTTCATTATTAATAAAAGGGATTCTTGTTGTATACTACATTTTTCTTTCGCTGCTTATGTTATCAATTTGAGCTATAAACACTTGTAGAAGCATGGAAAATAATAAAGAAAGAGCCATGCGGCCAAGAAACCCCATGTGTCACGACCCGCACCCACCGTGAGGGTACGAATACGTAACAACGCCCAGCCTACGCCGTAGTGTCGGCGGTAGAACGCTGTTCTAGGTCATGAACTATAACTAGCATAATATGAATACTCTCCATAAGGAGGCCAACACAGAGGTACAACTCAATCACAATCTAAGGTAGAATGATAAAGATAGATAAACATGAAATCTAAAAGAGATACAGGAGATAGAAGTCTAAGTGTCTAAGATACATAATCCCAGAAATACATCTCAAAACTCAAATACAGTAATCCACAAGTAAATACAACTCCAGACAAAATAAAATAACTATCTAAACAACCTATATTGTGTCTCCTCTAGGCTAGCAGGCAATCCCAGGCTATCTGTAAAATTTATCAACAGGTCCAGTCAGGACAGGAGCGAGCACATTACATCTCAATAAATCATAGCAGGTTAGAAAATATAATCATGCAGTAAAGTAAGATACATGATCTGAAGAAATACAGTATGTAAACAGAAAGAGAACTGTAATAGAAATATCTACTATAAATAAAGAACTAACAGTGGCTAGTGATGTAGAGTACAGGATAGCACATATGAACGGGACAGATTTGTACATGATCTACACTAAAGGGTTGTACATGATCTACACTACTATAGAATTGTTCACATGACTACTAGCACTCTCCCTTTTCCCCAATCAATCCACAAGGATCTAAACAGGTTATATTATTGTACATGATATCACATGGGGCCCTTAAAAGGGTACACATGATAGTATACATGAAGGCTCTGTGAACATGAGAGTACAAGATTCACAAGAGTGTACATGTATGGTGAAAGCACAGGAGTACATGATGAAAGTGAAACGCACATGACACAATGTACACGATGCTCCCGAGGGGGATAACATCGCATGAAGAGATCCGTATAGTAATAATCCGTGATAATGTCGTGACAGCATCAAGTATAGTAATCTAAAGCAGGAATATAATTCTAAGTAGGATATAAAATGATCAGAGAATGTACTCGCATGATATATGAATGTCTAAGATAAAGATACTGTCCGAGGAGAGGTGTCTGGCTCCTAATTAGAACAGCACAAGTCACAACATGTCCAGAAGGGTAATATAAAGCACTACAATGCATTCTACATGAATCTAGGTCAAACTAGGCCAAAGTCAACCCTTGGTCAACTCTGGTCAACTGTACTAGTCAAACTAGGTCATGTCCTAACCCAGCAAGTCTTACAAGGCCTAACCAAGACTATCCTAGCAAGCACACATCAATACAAGGCTATACAAGCCAACATACACCCGACTCTATATAGCATGCAATTATTCAATACTCAAATAGGCAATAATTCATATTGGATATACACTAGGTAATCTATTACTTTAAGCTATATGTGTCTACACATATATACACATGCATATATTGGTATTCAACATTAGGTCTATAATCATGGCATTTCAAATGGTTATATAAACTTATATATATTACAACACAATATGCTAACATATATATAATATACATACATAGCTAAGTTAAATATATTCATAAATACTTATTTAAGAGGCTATGTGTGTGTATGTGAACATGGCAAAGGGGCAAGTGAGGGTTAAATGGGCATACATAGTGTATACATATCAAAGAGTGTCAAAGTGTAAGTGAATAATGTGTCAAGTGTGATAGTGTCAACATAGTGTAAAGGGGTACATGAGGTTATATAGGATTTACGTTAACATAGAACATTATATCTCATTAACTTGTATATTGCATACATTACATCTATTATTACATTACATTCATGCTTGCATTCATTCATCATTCATTTATTCTCTTGTACCACTATATGTACCATATATTACATACTATGGAACCTACATATTCATTACAAGCCATACTTATACATGCTTATATTAGATAGGATACTTATACCTCATACATCAATTATTTAAACATTTACTCATGCTTGCATTCTCTATTTAATTACAAAATGTATATACATTAACATGGGTTAAAATCAAATAGAACATTATATTACACACAAGGGTGCACAAAATGCATATGCCGAATAGTAACTCCTACTAATAATCAATACTGTACCATAACAGTATGAATTAAAATTTAGGATTAAAGTATGTTATAGATCTATGTGTTAGCTTTCCGAAACTTCAAACGGATCGCATTTTCGTTTCCGGGAACTCCCGAAATCGCGAAAACACCGAGAACGCGTTTGTCTTTCGTACAGCTGACACTCAAATAATTCTCCAGAAAGTTACAGAAAGAATTAGGCCTATTAATATATGTTTTTGGAAAGCTAACTTCAATATGCTTCTTTTAAAAAAAATGGAAGATTAAACCGAGCTTTGAGCTAGAAGTTATGACATTTCTAAGTTAGGGCTGAAATTAAAAACGTGGATAAAAATCATGACGGATTTAGATAGTTTGAGCCAAAAGAATACACAATATATATCCTAATTATCCACAACAATAATAGCAATAATAATATGAGAAACCACACTCACAAACTTGATTATATAATCATCATGAATCATTTATTACATATATAAATATAGATACACTCTCATTATAATATATATATATATATAAATCTATATATGTAACATGAACACATCCACAACACAAAGGACACTCCTATGACCTCCAAATGGACACAAAATGGACACAAATAGAGATACAACCATGGGGGTCATTCCTATGGGTTCAAAATAGACCTATATGCATGAGGAAATGAAAAGGAGAAGGGATTTATACCTCCCGGTAGATCGAATCGAAGAAAAACCTTCCCGGAGCGACACCGACACGTAGAGATTCCAAAAGGACACGAACGAGCTCCGAATCCTCCCAAACTTGGGTAGCTTCCTCCTTATCTAGAATGGAGAAGGAAAGAAGAAGATTTGGTGGTGAAATAGAAGGATTTGGTGGAGAAATTGCTAGGGATTGCTCTCTAGAAATTTGGGGAAGAACAAGGAGAGAAAAATAGATGGATAATGACAAATGGGAGGCTCAACCCTATCCTTATTGTGGCTGGCCATAAAGGTGGTTTTGTCCTATTAGGAAAAGTCCAAAAACTCCTACTAACCTATTCTATGAGTATTAGGAAAGGGCTAATTGGTTGGGGCTAAATTAGTCATTCTAAAGTCTCTAATCACACTAACCTTATCCATAATAATTAGTCTAACCTCTAACTAAAATATTTCTATCATGTGGACTAAAATTAATATCATGTGGGCCATGCCTAATTAGTGTGTGGGTCCCACTAGAGTCAAACTACCCCGGGTCCCCGTTTCAAGTCGGATTGAGTTAAAATTCGAACCCGACTCAAATAACCCCAAAACAATATCATAAATAATAAAATAATATCAAAATAATTCAAATAGGTCAAACAAAAAATATCCTTAGGCCAAAAATGATATTAAAATATCATAATCACATGGTTAGGCTCTAGGTCAAACAGTCTCTAGGATTTCACTAGCAAAACGTCAAAACCACAAGTTATTGATTTAAATAATTTTAAAATAATTTAAAATCAGCAAAAATCATATCATGAATTAAATATTATTATTAAAATAAATATAAATACGAAATTTTAAAATTACCCTCATTTGGGAAACTGGGTGCTACAACTCTACCTACCTTAGAAAAATTTCGTCCTCGAAATTTAAGATCGATAGTACTCCTTCTAGAGCCTCAAACCTACCCAATATCTAAGGTAACACTTCCTAACACTGGAATAATAAACGAACATCCAAAAAGTGTCAATCTAGGAATACCTCCAATACTGCTCTGCTGTACGACGGTAATGGAACTTCAATAGAATATGGACTGGAACCTATATCCAAGGGACTGGACCTATTTTAAAGTGGTCTTAACTAAGGATGAAAAAGAACTGATCATAGGCTATAGGATGCTCAAACTATTATCTTCCTATTAACCATCTATTAATACATTCTATTACCAAAGGAACGATGCATTACTAAGACATATAGGCCCCTATCTCTCATAACACATTTATGCTCACCAAAAGACTAGTACATCCCATCAAGGCTGATACTATAATCTCTCATAAATCTCATAAGCTACATGTTTATAGACACACATCCCCACATCAAGGACTAACCTATATATATCTACAACTGATACTAATGGGATGACGTCCCTATCTCCCAACAATCAAGGTCTAAATTTTTTTATCTAAATCATGCAATTTGAAGGAATAGTATACAAGGTCAGGGCATACCGTAGCAGTTGGAAGTTTCACCTAGATACACTAATCATTCTAGGTCAAAACAGTACTATGGTATCAACACACAAACAATCTAGGGTGTCCTAATTGGGAAGGTAAGGGAACAACAATCATCAAGGTTGTAGGGCTGTCTACCATCCTATATAAAAATTGGTCATTAACAAGCAACTAAGAAATTATTAAAAGGTTACTATTCCATAAAATGGCAAAAATTGAAAATTTAGGCACAACAAATCACAAATAGATTTTTGTCTTGGCACGATCTAAGTTGATCAATTTCGGGATAAAACGAGATTTGGGCAAGAAGGGAAATCAATGAAATCAAAGTATGAGCACGAGCATCCAATGATGGAGGTTCAGGTCATGATTAAATTTAGTTCGACTGAGTACGAATACGAGGTTCATAGGTGATGAAAAGATTTCAAGAAGAATTGTCAAGGCTATCGCGAATGAGACTCTAGGGTCAAGTTTAACTATGTCTCCATTCTCGTAGATTGATACATGAAAAAAGCGAACCAAAGTGCAATAGGTTGATCAGACCATCATGTACCGGTTCTGATTAGACAATATGTTAGTGGATGGCCACCCAATAAAATATGTCATGACCAAGCTCGAAGATAGATAAGCTTGCAAAACTAAGGCTAATTTAGCAGCACAAGATATAAGGGTGGTAATGACGAAAGGAATTACATAGTCCAAGTTTCTTAACCAACGGGTCAAGTAATCAGATAAGGTACAAGGTTAAGCATCTAAAGAAACAAGCAGAACACCATCACATGTCGGGTCGAAAGAATTGAGTCAAGGCTGGATTTCTAATTGAAATAAGAAGAAATTTAGTATAATGGTAGAGTTTATAGTTTAGCCAGTTGACCAGAAAATTATATCAAGAAAATAGAGTACAAGAAGACGGGTTTTAGTGGGACATGATATACCTATACGAAGGTGAGCTCGTCTAGGTCTTGCATATAAGATTTGTTGGAGTGTAACAGCTAGTATTACATTTCGAATATCAAATTCACGATAAGGAACGTCAAGGATCTCAATTAGAAAGTGGAAGTTCAAGAGGTGGTAATTAATGCACAAAAATAATGAAGATCGAGTTAGTCATCTGCTTCTGGTACTCTTAAGTTCATCTGGTCATAACTTGCCAATCATATCTTTACCTCACCAGTCTCCATATGAAAATTTAACCTTTACTTAAACCCTTACCATGACTACCGTAGGCAATTTCCAATTTTCAAACATCACTCTTAAAGCACAACCCTCACATTTAGGAATCAACATTAACCATTTATTTAAATTTCCAAGTTCTTTCACCTTGTCTTAAATTTGACCCAAAACCACTAAATCCCGTTTACGAATTCCTTGAACTTGTTCAAATTTTTCTCCTCGTATTATTTAATTTAAATCTCTAGGCCTTACAAAACTTATCTTTCATCATAGAATCAACTTCCGTATTTTCTTCGACATACACCCTTGAATATTATTCTCCTAAAAATATTCCACAACAATCTCTAAACTTCCATAACTTTGTGCTCTCTCTATCCCTAGTCATTTCCTCATAACATCTTGTTTAATATCCTTATTAAACACAATTAACTTCTCTTTTCCATTACTAACCTTCTACATAGCCTCAGAGTAAAAGTTTTCTCCAGAATCAATAACCAAGATTTTCTAAGTTCTCAAAACTAGGTTGACCTCTGATATCCTCATTAGATTTGAATACACCTATAAACTATATCATAACCCCAAAATTTCTCTAAATGTAATTGTTTCCAGATTGGCAGTATACATCTCTTTATTCTATTCGAGACCTTTACCACATTTCTATCTCAAGTTTCCATATGGAACACTCCACATTTGATTTCCTTTAGATCATCATAAAATAACCAGTTACGTCTTCTCTGAGCTACATAATTTACGTTACTTCTTTAACATTTCTCAGGCAAAATGATATGAAGATTCAAGAGTTGTCAAGGTATAGCTGACAGAATTATATACGAGATAGGGAATTGATATAATCAGGACAGGTATATAAGACAGGGAATGATGGTAGTAAAAATATTGGCAGGAAAAGAATGATAATAGAATCTGTTCTGCTTATCTATTTAAAAGAGGGACCCATTTTTTTTGAAACAAGAATTATAATACCAAATCCAAAATAAGGCCTAGCAAAATCATTGGTTTATTGTATTAAGAAGAAATAAATTTTTGTAAGAAGTTACACAAGGTTTATAAAAATAGCTAAAGCTACATCCTAAGTAAACAATGAGAAACAAAACAAACAAAACAACAATAATTCCTTCTCTTTTTTTTTGAATGACTGAAACAAAAGTAGCAAAAACATGTTCGAAAACATTTAATGTACAATCTGATAATCATATGCGTCTATCCAAAATCATGGTACTCTAAATCTTCGTCATACTAGTGAGCAAGGCTACGATAATCACAGAGTCCTTGACTTATGCACATACCTCTAGAATCATGGTATTTAACATTTTTGCGATGCCGCTAGCTTGGCTGCGAAAACCTTAAATTTTCACACCCGAGAAATATATCCAAAATCAGACTATATGTCCTCACCATGCTGGCTAATGTGACTATATAAGACAATATTTCCATAACTTAGATGACCTAGCCCATATAATTTTATCTTGCCAAAAATTAAATTAAATCAACAATGAATACAAAAAAAAAATTAAATTTATCAACGAACATCAAAATTCAGAAATGAACAAAATCCTTCAAATCATATAACTACAAACTCGGATGCTATAGCTAACATCAAGATTCAAATTTCAAAAATCTTCATCAAAATCAATAAATACAAACTCAAATTCAATAATAATCCATCAAAATCAAATACAATAGCAGAAAGTAAAGATAAATCAAATCAAGGAAAAAAAGAAAAGAGTTTTCAGATCGGAGTTAAACAAGATTCTCAAGGGTCGTCCCAGAAATCTCTCAAGGGTTCCTATTTGTGATTGAGTACCTTCAAAATATATCCTAATCCTACTGCAGGCTGTAGTGGTACTCTAGTTCGAATACCACTACACAAACTCGACCTGCATGGGCCACCACTAAAAATGTGTCACGATCCGCACCCACCGTGAGGGTACGAGTACGTAACAACGCCCAGTCTACGCCGCAGTGTCGGCGGTAGAACGATGTTCTAGGTCATGAACTAAAACTAGCATAATATGAATACTCTCCATAAGGAGGCCAACACAGAGGTACAACTCAATCACAATCTAAGGTAGAATGATAAAGATAGATAAACATGAAATCCAAAAGAGATACAGGAGATAGAAGTCTAAGTGTCTAAGATACATAATCCCAGAAATACATCTCAAAACTCAAATACAGTAATCCACAAGTAAATACAACTCCAGACAAAATGAAATAACTATCTAAACAACCTCTATTGTGTCTCCTCTAGGCTAGCAGGCAATCCCAGGCTATCTGTAAAATTTATCAACAGGTCCAGTCAGGACAGGAGCGAGCACATTACATCTCAACAAATCATAGTAGGTTAGAAAATATAATCATGCAGTAAAGTAAGATACATGATCTGAAGAAATACAGTATATAAACAGAGAGAGAACTGTAATAGAAATATCTACTATAAATAAAGAACTAACAGTGGCTAGTGATGTAGAGTACAGGATAGCACATGTGAACGGGACAGATTTGTACATGATCTACACTAAAGAGTTGTACATGATCTACACTACTATGGAATTGTTCGCATGACTACTAGCACTCCTCCTTTTCCCCAATCAATACACAAGGATCTAAACAGGTTATGTTATTGTACATGATATCACATGGGGCCCTTAAAAGGGTGCACAAGATAGTATACATGAAGGCTCTGTGAACATAAGAGTACAAGATTCATAAGAGTGTACATGTATGGTGAAAGCACAGGAGTACATGATGAAAGTGAAACGCACATGACACAATGCACCCGATTCTCCCGAGGGGGATAACATCGCATGAAGAGATCCGTATAGTACTAATCCGTGATAATGTCGTGACAGCATCAAGTATAGTAATCTAAAGCAGGAATATAATTTTAAGCAGGATATGAAATGATCAGAGAATATACTCGCCTGATATCTGAATGTCCAAGGTAAAGATACTGTCCGAGGAGAGGTGTCTAGCTCCTAATTAGATACACTCTCATTATAATATATATATATATAAATCTATATATGTAACATGAACACATCCATAACACAAAGGACACTCCTATGACCTCCAAATGGACACAAAATGGACACAAATGGAGATGCAACCATGGGGGTCATTCCTATGGGTTCAAAATAGACCTATATGCATGAGGAAATGAAAAGGAGAAGGGATTTATACATCCCGGTAGATCGAATCGAAGAAAAATCTTCCCGGAGCGACACCGACACGTAGAGATTCCAAAAGGACACGAACGAGCTCCGAATCCTCCCAAACTTGGGTAGCTTCCTCCTTGGCTAGAATGGAGAAGGAAAGAAGAAGATTTGGTGGTGAAATGGAAGGATTTGGTAGAAAAATTGCTAGGGATTGCTCTCTAGGAATTTGGAGAAGAACAAGAGAGAGAAAAATAGATGGATAATGACAAATGGGAAGCTCAACCCTATCGTTATTGTGGCTGGCCATAAAGGTAGTTTTGTCCTATTAGGAAAAGTCTAAAAACCCCTACTAACCTATTCTATGAGTATTAGGAAATGGCTAATTGGTTTGGGCTAAATTAGTCATTCTAAAGTCTCTAATCACACTAACCTTATCCATAATAATTAGTCTAACCTCTAACTAAAATATTTCTATCATGTGGACTAAAATTAATATCATGTGGGCCATGCCTAACTAGCGTGTGGGTCCCACTAGAGTCAAACTACCCCCGGGTCCCCGTTTCAAGTCGGATTGAGTTGAAATTCGAACCCGACTCAAATAACCCCAAAACAATATCATAAATAATAAAATAATATCAAAATAATTCAAATAGGTCAAATGCAAAAAATATCCTTAGGCCAAAAATGATATTAAAATATCATAATCACATGGTTAGGCTCTAGGTCAAACAGTCTCTAGGGTTTCACTAGCAAAACGTTAAAACCACAAGTCATTGATTTAAATAATTTTAAAATAATTTAAAATCAGCAAAAATTATATCATGAATTAAATATAATTATTAAAATAATTATAAATACAAAATTTTAAAATTACCCTCATTTGGAAAACCGGGTGCTATACCATGCGGTTCAGAAAACCCATGCGTCCCAAAAGATCCATGCGGCTCAACGAGTCTATGCCGCTGTATGATCTCCATGCGGCTCAGAAGAGAAGACATATGGCTTGCAAACAGTTCTCCCCTCCGCACTGTACTGCATTAATTGCTTGGACGGCTGACCACTCTGACGAAACGACAGGCCTGACATAAAGAGGCAATTATGACTCTATCATAATGACAGAATCCTAGGAAATCAAAGAAAATCTCTAACACAACCCCCCCCCCCGAGATCCGAAAAACACCATGTAGCCTAGACACGTGGACAGCCATATGCAGTTCGAGTGGAGACCCCCTATGCGGCTCAGGCTGAAGTTGTCCTATGCGGCCCAGATCGAAACAACCCTATGCGGCTCAAGCAGACGCAGCCTTATGTGGCTTACAAGGATCATCTCCATGCGGCTCACTACCCATTGTATGATCCAGATTATCATATGGTTCGAAGATTCAGAGGCCACTCCCCAGGCAGTCCTGACACGTGGCCAGGCTTATGCGGCTCAATTCTTATGCGGCTCAATCCTTATGCGACTCAGTGACTCCCGAGACATGTGTCATAAAGCTAATCAATTTCCCAGAATTACTACAATCAAAGATTGGATCAAATTCCAATAATCTGGGACACGTGGCAGAAGAATGAATTAAATTTATTCATTCAGATTCGCAGACATCAGCAAATCATCATCACAGAGATTTATTCCAATCAGCATTAATTACTGATAGGATTTGGTGTAATCTACACTAAATAGCCCAGATTCATCACACTCAAGATTAATGGCCCAGATTGATCAATCAACAGGCCGTCGCCACTCTAAGAGGCAATCATTACAAACCCTAATGATTGCATTCCCTCCTTATAAATAGCAAGGTACCATTCCCTTGTAAAAAAAGGACTTTTCGAGATCAGAGAGAGCACCACGTACTTGGAGAGAAAAAGCAGAGAGAGAGAGCAAAGAGATCATTTTTTCAACGCCAAGCAATCTTCTGGAGCCAAGGCTGCATACCGATCGTCCAAAGAGTAAGGCAGAGCTGTCGTAGCTTTTCCGAGCCTCTATCGTCACCCCCCAGAATCTAAAAATAAACAATAGTACTTAGACTGCTGTACCTAGGCTTTCGTCTTAGGCTTTCTTTGTACAAGCGAGTTTGTAACGTGAATTAAAAGTCCAGTCCTCCGATAATTGTTCTGCTCTTTTATATTTTATGGCAAACACGATGGCGACTCTGCTGGGGACAAACTTCTCCATGGCTGAGGAGTTGGTGATGCAGTCGGATGCAGCCAAGCTTGGCTCCACGTAACAGAAGATGGTCGTCCATTTCGACCAACAGGCGTTTGAAGAGATGCTCTCTGAAGGAAGTGCCGGCCCGATCCAGAAGCGAACCCGCACAAAAAAAGCTCGCTGTGAGTGGAGACCAAAATTATTTGCTCCTTCATAAGTTCTGGACGGGGTACTCTCTGCTACCCAAGACGGCGAAGGCGATTCTTATACGGCTCCACTTCGAGCCGTAGAGAACTCTGATGTCCCCAAGTCCGACAGAGGAAAACATTACGATGCTGGACTTGCAGGGACAAAGAGCGACTCTATGTGCCCCGAGAAGAAGCCGAGCACTCCTGTGGCCAAATCTGCCAACCACATGCAGGAGGCTCATGCGGGTGGATCTACCAGCCGCATGAAGAAAATCCATGCGGCCAGATCATCCAGCCGTATAAAGAAGACTCATACGGCTGAGACTCCCAGCCGCATGAAGAAAGCCTATGCGGCTACGTCTGCCAGCCGCATGAAGATTATTGAGGATGGCGGCATGACTCCTACCCCGTACGGTTCTGTCTTCGACCGCCTGTCTTATGGTCCTGATCTCTTGTGCTCCTAAGAAGATATGTCTGACTCTCTCCAGCATCACCTAGACTCTTCCTACTATCTATCCTTACGCACTAGAGCGAAGAAGTCTATGGCAGCGCGAGCTTGGCACGCTCGGTCCGCTGGCCCTGTCTCTGATCATCTGAGCGTCCCATATACCGTTATGCGGGCCTCAGATGGGAAGTTGTACAGAACCACTCGAGTCCAGCCCCCAGTGGCAAGCGGACAGAGAGGTTCGCAAAAGTCTCCCAAAATCCAGGGAGCAAACATGGTCGATCCAGACCAATCTGACTTGCGTGAGGCTATCCTCCACAAACGCAAGGAAAGAGAAGATACATCAGGGTACAAAAAGTTCTCTCACGGACGTTACTGCACCCAAGTCATCGTCAACTGCTACTGCAATAATACGACGGTGCGAGAAGATCGACAGTCCATCTTTCAAAGACTGCAACAGCCATCTTCAGAAGACGAGGTACTTTCCGTCGTCTCCTGCAACTCTGCTCGAAAAGTCCCCGTTGATGGAAGGGAAAAGAAGACAAATATCCCCAGTCCGAAGATTTCAACCACTGCGACTAAAAGACTGTCGTCTAAGCGGGTGCCCACCACCGGAGTTTTCCAAGGTACTCGCTCTAAGACGAAATCTGCCACAGTAGGAGATTCGTCGTCCACAACGAAGGGAGTTGCTGGGACTGGGGGTAGCACCCCTCCGAGCCTCCACAACAATTCGATGTTCCAAGAAGACGAGTCAGGGGAGGCAACCCTCCCATCAGATTCAGCAAACCCTGAAGTCCTCGAGAGCGTCCACAATTCCCAAGACGAGACGAACTCGGAGACTGGGGGTACTGTTCCTTCTGAGTCTGAACCAGAAGAGAATATACCCATATACACCAATGACTTCTCACTACAGGGGTACGATTCGGAGGGCGCTTCCTCCACCGCTCCGTCTATCTCTCGTCATGTGAAGATGGTATTCATGACAGACAACAGTCAAGGAGGTTCCAGTGATCGCCAACGCATCGACAGTCTCGGAGCCATATTGCTTGCTTTGGTCAAGTCCGTAGACGAGATTAAAGTGGCCCTTCCAACTCTGTAAGAAGGAACGCCTGGCCAAACAAGCACGGGTCCCGTGGTCAATGTGGACTCGAATTCGGCGGCACCAAACCCGAGCAACGATCCTCCTGAAACAACGGCCCCCACCGCCGTGGACGAGGCCCGCGAAGCAAGAAGAGAGGTCCAGGAGCTCCGAGCCATGTTTCACGCTCGAGAAAACTCTCAAGACCTCAGAATACGGCAACCGTACCCTGCTGTCTGGAGGGACGTTCCATTCCCACTAAGATATAAGCCATTTAATACCAATCCTTATGATGGCAAGACCTCAGCAAGTCGGTACATCACTTACTTCGAGGTCACCACCAACCATCTGCCCTATGACGATGCTATTCTCATACGATTATTCATCGGGGCATTGGAAGGGGTCGCCTTCAACTGGTACTGCAACCTGCCAGACAACTGCATCCACTCCTTCGTCGGCTTCAAGCGCATGTTCTTGGAGAGATTCTATGAAGTAGGGCAGGACACCACAATGTCCACCCTTATGGACGTCGTCCAAGGGGAGAAAGAGCTAACAAAAAACTATATCGAGCGGTTTTGCCAAACCGCAATGAAGCTGCCATCTGAAAATCCGGATTCCTCCTTGATTGAAATTTGCCAAAAGAGATTGCTCCCAACAATCAGTCTCTGGATGGACGAAAGTCAATTCAAGGATTAGAAGACGTTCATTATCAGTGCCACAAGCGCCGAAGAACGATTGAAGAAAGCCCGCCAATTAGGACTGCACATCTCGGACGGAGAGAGTAAGGGCAAGCATCCAAACAACGACAATGGGGGTATCCCCTCCAACAACCGGGACAACAGGGGTAAGCAGGCTATGGCGGCCGACACCGCGCAGAAACCTGAGCCAACGCTGGCAGACAAACAATGGCCGTAAATTATTTACTCCTTCGAAGACGGTCACGTCAAGCCCATCTTGGACATGCTCATACAAGGAGACAGAATTCAGCTTCCTCCACCAAGATGGGAACCGCGGCAGGTGGACATGGAGAACCCAAAGTATAGCAATTACCATCGCTACGTCCACCATGCTACACACGACTGCTACCAACTAAAATGGTACATCCAAAATCTCATCGATTCGAACGCACTGGCCATCGATTTCGAAGAGGTAACGGTGGCGGCCAATATGGTGTCAGTACAATTTGGCAGCTTCCCTCCGACGGAAACTCAAGACGGCGTGGTCTCCATCCCTCTGGCGACAATGGAGATTGCTAATCTTCCACCTCCCTGAGATCAGGCTGCTGGTCTAGTGCCCCTCACCACATCACGAGGGGAGGTCATGTGGATCCATCCAGACTTGGTATCGGAAGTGACTCAGCCTACACCCTCTTCTATCTACAAAAGAAAGAGTGGAAAAGTCAGGTCCTGCCGCACAATCTCGACAGATATTGAAGAAGCTACAGCCGTCGTCACTCGGTCTGGAGCCCAATTCCAACCTGTGGCTAACAACTCGACTGAAGATCATCAACCTGCTACAACTGACGCTCTGGGACCGGCTCAGCCTCCGATAACCGACAAGCCTAGGCCGAAGGAGACTCGCTTTGACAAATCCCTCCGAAAAGAGGCATCACAGGGGCTGGAGAAGCCCTATAACTTTGACATCTTAGCGCAATTGGCCAACACACCGGCCAAGTTGTCATTATACGAGCTTCTGAGACTCTCCAAGGATGTTCGTACGGCTTTGAGCGATGTACTCTAAAATGCCGACGTGTACCTGGCTCAGGTCAACCTCACAGGAGAGAACCCGCCTGCAGATCTCCAAGACAGCGCCTGCACGAAAGCGATGCCCAAAATTGTCTTCACTCTACAGGACATGCTCATCAAAACCAACCTGCATGATCGCCCGCTATACTACACTGGATACATCGGCGATATAAAGGTGGACCGGATGCACATTGATCCTGGCTCTTCCATAAGCATTATCCCGAAGGGTCTGCTACATCATCTCCGCATCCCAATGCATCGCCTGACGCCTACAACCACCGCCATCAGCGGTTTCAATTTGAAATAGGTCCCCATACCTATCATGTAGTCTCCACCCCGTATAATGTGATTTCCTTCGTAACCATTATGCCATTTACTTGGACATCACGATACAATCTTGTATTGCATTCGTATCCCTTGCTCGTGTTGTTAAAATAACCACGAAAAGATCACAATTTTGATTTCTCAATGTCCGTTCTATTTTGGAACCTTGTTTTGGACTTCGAGAACAAAATTTCTGTACTGCACGGATTGCAAGCCCCTATAAGAAACAAGTGTTCTTCGATTTATCAGTTGACTGGACTAGAGTAGCTCGCCTAACAAATAAGGCAGTGGTTCATAAACTCTCTTTCTATCTGTACTATTGGACATTCTTTACCGTTCTTGAAACTTCATTTTGCTCTTAATTATTCTTTCTTACCTTCCAGACCTTCCTTTTTCGGGGTGACGAATGATCGTGCTGTCTAGAATTCATCAGAAAGTCTTAAGTTATTGTAATATTGCTTGATTATTGAATAATTTGTTGTTATAGATACCATATGCCCTAGATATTATGGTAGAATTATTTGCCACTAAGTAGAAGATTATAAGATTTTAGTGACCCGTGTTTTAAGGGAGTAGTGTGACCTAAGGTGGGTAGAAATCCTAGAGATTTCGTAAATACCAAATGACTAGAGAAGGCCATAAATATTTTTTTGATAAATTAAGTTCGAGAAGATTAAGGTAATGGTAGACTTGGAATTTTTTTTTTTTTGGAATCGTTATGAATTTGAATTTCGAGGACAAAATTATTTTTAAGGTGGGTAGATTTGTAGCTCCCCTTCCCGCATTTTTTTGTTAAATATTCTATTATTATTTATTTGATTTAAATGATGATTTTTAGATTTTATAAATAATTAATTATTGGCTTATTGAATTTCGTTACTATTTTATGGAGGTTATAATATTATTATTGTGGTTATTAAATATAGACTATTTATTATTATTAGTTATTATTCAATTCCTCTCTACCAAAAGAATAATTAATGTGTGTATATATATATCCAATATATATATGTGTATATACATCTAATATATATATGTATAAATGTGTAGTTGTACAAATAATGTATATATAGGCGTATATATATATATATATATGTATATATATATATATATATATATATATATATATATATATATATATATATATATATATATATATATATATATATATGTATATGAAATAGAAAAGAAATACGTACACAACAAACACTCGGCCTCCAAATATGACTTGTACCACTGCCTAAAGCAACAAGTGCCAATGGTGGTGACCTCTGTTATTATTATGAGTATATAGTATAGTATTGAATTGAATTGAAATGAATTGAATGTGTGAACTGAATTGAGTTGGAACTCTATTCAATTTATTCCAATCTGGATCATTTGCAAGTTTGATGCAACATACGTGCATGCATACGATCCTACGTCAGCTTAGTCCATTGTAGTGGTTTGCCAGCAGTCCCAACCGACTAAAACCAAACCCAGCCCATTTGAGTTTCTGTAATCAAACTGATCCAACAATTAGAATTAGGGAAGATAGAGAACCCGATTGGAGCTGGCCTAGTGAGCCCAGCGCAGCAAGCAAAACCGAGCACTGCCCTTAGCCCACAGGCCCACACGCCCTATACTAAAAACCCAATACACCAGACTTAGGCTAGCAGCAGCAAACAATACCAAGCCAACCCGAGAACCCCAACTGCACGTTATACATACACGAAGTGTATATAAAGAGCTCGAGAGAAAACGAACTCAAAACCCTAGGTCGAGAGTGGCCGCCACCCTCCCTGATCCCTGGACGATGCCTCCACAACCCCGCGCGCAACCCTGGACTGCCGTGCACGACGCGCGAGCCGCCAGAGGCCGGCCATGGCCGACCGACGCGCGCGTGCACAAGCACGAAGCACAGCAGCAGACGTGCAGGGAGGCCGACTTCGCGCGGCAACCACGAATTCCACGCTCGTCCTCTTGACAAACCGATTCTGCGGGTATGTTCACAACCTATAGGGCTTCCATCCCCTTTAAATAGATTCATTTTTCATGCGCTAGATTTCCCGAAAGATCGATACAAAGTAGATCAATTAACTGTCCAAAACAGGACAGGACAGTACCTTGGTCCCAAACACCCAACTTCACATCGAAATTCCTACCAACCTATCCTTCGAATCAGGAAACTTTTTGAAAGGAAGTTAACCACAACATATAGGACTAGAAAAGTCCAATAGGAAGGTTGTAAAGAATTACTTTGTACAGAGAATTATTCACATGTAAACTTCAGGAAAAACCTGTTTTCAAAAACTAGAAATCGCTCCACACGACGTCCGTCCCGCCATTCCGGGCGACGTGGTCGCGCACCGTAAACCGCAAAAGCTGCGTAACGGTTTCGTGGTCGTGTGGGCTTTGATGGAATTCAAATTGGTCGCGTGTGCGCGACGAATTCGACGCATATCCGTCAGAATCGCCCCGTATTTGTCCAATGCAAATTCAGTCATAACTTTGTGCACGCTCATCAGATCGAGACGAAACTTGCGCCAATAGGACCGTATCATTTTTCTGGTCCTGTATGCCAAGTTTGGTCCAATTCTGAGACAGTAGAATCTGACACCGTTTTGCGGGCCCCCGGTTCCACTCAACGGGCGATTTTTTGCACGGCCCGCCGAAATCCAACTTAGGACATACGGTTGGGTTCGTATCGGAAAACTAAATCCGTAGACATGTAGTTTGACGACTTTTGAGACTATTGACTCTGGCACGCTTTTCGGTGCAAAGCGGGTCCAACGACGGACATCATTTTTGCCCGAAATTATCGTTTTGCCCCTGTGTCCAGAATTGGACTTAAGGACAGACGATCCTAGCTATTTTGACTATTCTGAGATCATTGGCATTGTCTATTTCAGCATCCGGGGACTGTTGTACGGGTTTTGACTATTGTGGCACATTGAGTAGTTCAGACTGTCGATTTTACCAGCAGAGGACCACAGGCGAGTACAGTTTATTGTTTGTATTTCGATATTGATCTTTACTATATTTCATTGATTGGTCATTAGTTATGTAATTTTTATACTCTATTATAAATTGTTGAGTCGGGAATGAGAAGTACCAAGGATGTATGATCCGACCATAGACAGTGTTTATTTTCATGCAGTAGACATCGTAGACAGTGCTTATTTTCTGCAGTAGACATCGTAGACAGTGTTTATTTTCATACAGTAGACATCGTAGACAGTGTTTATTTTCTGCAAGTAGACATCGTAGACAGTGCTTATTTTTTGCAGTAGACATCGTAGACAGTGTTTATTTTCTGCAAGTAGATATCGTAGACAGTGCTTATTTTCATACAAGTAGACATTGTAGACCGTGCGGTGTAGTGGCCCAGACTGATCACATATCAAAGGTACTTCTAACGGTGGAAAGTATATTGGTCTATTTATTACTATTGATTCTTCTTACGGCTTTACTGTTATTTTCAAAACTCATGATTGATGTCTAACCTTTGTTTTATAGTCATTTTCTTTATTGAAATTGCATTCAGTGAATTGTGCTCGTTCCATTCCTGACTGGAAACCAACATTTTCAGGTTAGCCGTGGATTCACTTAGCTTGGGGAGTGACGGGTGTACTTATAGACGAAAGCCTAGTGACCAGCTAGATAGATGAATTGTAGTCATTCCATAATTGTACAAGTTTATATTTTTCTACAAATGTAAAACTTGTGATCTTTGTAAATTAAATTAATGTTGTGAATGAGCATTGTTTGTGATTTTGATCTTCATGGCCGTGACAGCGTTCTACCACCGACACTGCGGCGTAGGCTGGCTTGGACACGTCTCGTATCCGTTTTATAAAAAAAAATGGGTGCGGGTCGTGACAAGTTTTTGTGGTGGCCCATGCAGGTCAGTCTTCGTAAATCATGCGAACTCGTGATAGTACTTAAGTTAGTTGTACTATTGCGAGCCTGCGACTAGAAATGCTTATTCACAAATTAGAAATTAATTTAATTTACGAGAATGACTAGGACTAGGAGTCCCTTATACAAATTTACCAATGGATAGTCTAGGTCATGCAATTTAGATGAGGAGTTATTAAGGTTAATTGTTTGTCAAGATCCCCATAGGTACACTATTATCTCTCGATATGACGACACGATCCAAAGTGGATAGATTGTTCACTTGGTGAGACAAGGCTTCATATAAATTATAATCTAACCTTGATGAATTGGGCAAATCCTTCTCTTTGCCTCTTAGGTATCATCCCCATGTCTTAGTCGAACTGCCTATTTAGTTTCTATTTGCCCTAGGAATTAATATTTTGTATAAATTCTGATTATTGTTATCCCCATGCGGACCTCGAGTTAGTTTCGATTCAAAGTTTTTCCCTCAATGATTGAATACACATGGAATAGACATTAGAATGTTTGTGTATCTTTTTATCTTCAATTATTTCCTTCCCGCTCAATCTTTTATTTTAAGGGTTGATAGGGCAAATATTTATGCCTTATTTCATAGTCAACTTGTTTGAGTCTCTAGAAGCTCAGGGATTTATTTACAGATATAGTTACGAGAATGTTAGTTAACTTATACTGGCAGGACAGCAGCGCACTGTCGTCATTTATTTAAACTTTGGAGACTAGGGATTCACTGCAGCCAGCAGCGCACTGGCGAGACACGACCCCTAGAGTGGAAAGGTGATTAGAAAAATATCAGTTATAGAATTTGCTAGAGATATGACTAGTGGTCCACTCTTGATCGTAGATACCCTTGAGCCAATATTGGATAGAGTTAAGAAGTGTTCGATTTTGTATCATGTTGAGTTACGAAACCAAGGGTTTACCACAGCCAGTGTATACGGGCGTGGCGTAGTCCTCAGTAAAATAATTTTAGACGTGATTACAAGTTAAGGATACTATAGAGGATAGGACAGTGCCCTGTGTGTTCCATAAGATCCGAAGCCAATATTGGTGGAAGTTTGTAAGTTGGATAGCACGTCTCCCGATCTAGCATTCCGTGGTCCTTGTGACCTATTGACGAGGATATCGACTGACACTAATAGGTTTACCTAGAATATAGAATTTAGAATGTCCATAACCCATTAGTCGACCAAGTCCTTGTGAATAGAAGATAGTAGGATTGATTGTATAAGCAAGAACACCAGGTAAGTTTTGATTCTCTCTAAACTCGAACTACTTGTGCCTTTTTTCAAAAAATCTTGCGTACTTGTATCTTGACTATCTTGACCAACGCTGCTATTACAGCCTAGCTTTGTAAGCTCACCCTTTTATCGAGCTTGATCCAAGACATATGTTTAGTGGGGACGCCTACTAACTTATTGTCTAATCAGAATCAGTGTATTATGGTCTGATCAACCATGATGCATTTGGTTCGTACTTTATTTAATTACCCTACGTGGATTTAGATATAGATGTCTCTAGGATCTCATCCACGACTGCATTGACAATTCCTCTTGAATTATATGTTCGCCCTTGAATCACGAAATTGTATTCAGTAACACCTCCCTTGAGTTCTTTATTGTTTTTGTCTTTCACCGATTTGGAAAGACGAAAGCTCGTGATGGTAGAGAGATACAGAGTATTCTCATGGCTATGATAATGGTAGGCACAAGTGTAGCTACCAACGGCCAGTCATGTGATTGAGTTACTCGTTCTCCCATCGACCCTCAAACTACTATTGAGACTTTCGAGCCATCTGAATTTGAGAATGATTAGGGTTTTACCCTTAGTCAGAACGCCAACCTAGGAGACTATCTATTCTCAAGAAACCAAATATTGTGAGTCTCTAATTATTTGCTGGAAGCTTGCCTTAACTTTCAACCCTTATGCCTTGACTCAACTGTCCCTCGACCAAAGCCCACAGTTTAGACATGAGATGAATAGACAAGGGTAAGGACAATCCTTTACCGTGACTATGGTAGACACTCATCCCGAGATTGGGTTTCCAACAAAAAAAAATTACCCTAGTTATGTAAATTTTATTATTGAGACCAAACTGGTACTGGAACACCACCGTCACTAGCTTAGCCAATACCATAGCTTAAATACCCTGCCATATCATGGCTTACCAGTTGTCAACAGCAATACACGATCACTACAACTCTTGTGACGATAGTCCGGCAAGTTGACACAAGTAGAAATTCTCGACTCAGTTGTTAGAATTCTTCTCATATGATATGCCTTAGAGTTGGTTAACCCGTCGACAACTCTTGTATACTGTGGACAAGCATGTCATTCTATTTTCTCGACCATGTGTCATTGTACACACTCATTTTTTAATTATTGAGGAACGATCTTTGACTTGACTTACATCTACCGTATTTCGTTACGTCATGCGTTATTCTTCATTAACAAGAGATGAGTTTCAATAACCGGACTTTGGAAATTTTAACCTCATTATTCCTAATACCATGTCCTAGCTTCTAAGGTGGGTAGACTGTAAACCTTCTAAAATTTTGGGAGATACGAGGATTACGGATTGATTAGAATGATTTACATGAGAGTGATAATTAGTGCCTCATGGACTCCCACTTTCCATTTAGATTTTTCTGTGTCCTCGGCCGTGTCATTAATATTCGGAGCACGAGACCAGCGGTTACCTTCCCGCAAATTTTGCATGCAAGATCTAGACGAGTCCACCTTCATCTAGGTATGTCCTGTCCCACTCAAACCCGTCCTCTTGTACCCTATTTTTATGGTACGACTTTTAGGTAAAAAGGACTAGCTATAACCCTTACCATAATACCGGTATACTTTTCGATTTCCACTAGATCCACAACTTCGACTCATTTCCTTCGATCCAATATATGGCTGTGACCTACTCGAAGCCCACTATGCACATGCCACTAGTGTGCCACTCAATTGAGGCCTCATGTGCTACTTAAATACAAAAGTCACTGAAGGTGCATTTTGGGCTTGAGGGACCTAGCTAATCAACTTGACTGGCAACCAGCGTAACCACTCGATTTGAATCCCATTCTAGGTTACCCTAACCTAGTAGACGTAGTTTTACCTTGGGATCTTGTTCAGTCCATATAGATTGAGATCCTAGGTTCATCCAACCAACGAGTGATATCCAAATAGGAAACCCATTAAGGCCCAGTAAAACCCCTCCAGACAAACCCCATAGTTGATCTATAAAACCGAACTATTTGAAATAGGTCCCCATACCTATCATGTAGTCTCCACCCCGTATAATGTGATGTCCTTCGTAACCATTATGCCATTTACTTGGACGCCGCGATACAATCCTGTATTGCATTCGTATCCCTTGCTCGTGTTGTTAAAATAACCATGGAAAGATCACAATTTTGATTTCTCAATGTCCGTTCTATTTTGGAACCTTGTTTAGGACTTCGAGAACAAAATTTCTGTACTGCACGGATTGTAAGCCCCTCTAAGAAACAAGTGTTCTTCGATTTATCAGTTGACTGGACTAGAGTAGCTCGCCTAATAAATAAAGCAGTGGTTCATAAACTCTCTTTCTATCTGTACTATTGGACATTCTCTACCGTTCTTGAAACTTTATTTTGCTCTTAATTATTTTTTCTTACCTTTCAGTCCTTCCTTTTTCGGGGTGACGAATGATCGTGATGTCTAGAATTCATCAGAAAGTCTTAAGTTATTGTAATATTGCTTGATTATTGAATAATTTGTTGTTATAGATACCATATGTCCTAGATATTATGGTAGAATTATTTGCCACTAAGTTGAAGATTATAAGATTTTAGTGACCCGTGTTTTAAGGGAGTAGTGTGACCTAAGGTGGGTAGAAGTCCTCGAGATTTCGTAAATACCAAATGACTAGAGAAGGCCATAAATATTTTTTTGATAAATTAAGTTCGAGAAGATTAAGGTAATGGTAGACTTGGAATTTTTTTTTTTTTTGGAATCGTTATGAATTTGAATTTCGAGGACGAAATTATTTTTAAGGTGGGTAGATTTGTAGCTCCCCTTCCCGGATTTTTTTGTTAAATATTCTATTATTATTTATTTGATTTAAATGATGATTTTTAGATTTTATAAATAATTAATTATTGGCTTATTGAATTTCGTTACTATTTTATGGAGGTTATAATATTATTATTGTGGTTATTAAATATAGACTATTTATTATTATTAGTTATTATTCAATTCTTCTCTACCAAAAGAATAATAAATGTGTGTATATATATATCCAATATATGTGTATATACATCTAATATATATATATATGTATAAATGTGTAGTTGTATAAATAATGTATATATAGGCGTATATATATATATATATATATATATAAAAAAATATATATATATATATATATATATATATATATATATATATATATATATAAAAATATATATATATATATATATATGAAATAGAAAAGAAATACGTACACAACAAACACTCGGCCTCCAAATATGACTTGTACCACTGCCTAAAGCAACAAGTGCCAATGGTGGTGACCTCTGTTATTATTATGAGTATATAGTATAGTATTGAATTGAAATGAATTGAATGTGTGAACTGAATTGAGTTGGAACTCTATTCAATTCATTCCAATCTGGATCAGTTGCAAGTTTGCTGCAACATACGTGCATGCATACGATCCTACGTCAGCTTAGTCCATTATAGTGGTTTGCCAGCAGTCCCAACCGACTAAAACCAAAACCAGCCCATTTGAGTTTCTGTAATCGAACTGATCCAACAATTAGAATTAGGGAAGATAGAGAACCCCATTGGAGCTGGCCTAGTGAGCCCAGCGCAGCAAGCAAGACCGAGCATTGCTCTTAGCCCACAGGCCCACACGCCCTATACTGAAAACCCAGCACACCAGACTTAGGCTAGCAACAGCAAACAATACCAAGCCAACCCGAGAACCCCAACCGCGCGTTATACATACACGAAGTGTATATAAAGAGCTCGAGAGAAAACGAACTCAAAACCCTAGGTCGAGAGTGGCCGCCACCCTCCCTGATCCCTGGACGATGCCTCCATAACCCCGCGCGCAACCCTGGACTGCCGCTCGCGGCGCGCGAGCCGCCAGAGGCTGGCCACGGCCGACCGACGCGCGCGTGCACAAGCACGGAGCACAGCAGCAGACGTGCAGGGAGGCCGACTTCGCACGGCAACCACGAATTCCACGCTCGTCCTCTTGACAAACCGATTCTGCGGGTATGTTCACAACCTATAGGGCTTCCATCCCCTTTAAATAGATTCATTTTTCATGCGCTAGATTTCCCGAAAGATCGACACAAAGTCGATCAATTAACTGTCCAAAATAGGACAGGACAGTACCTTGGTCCCAAACACCCAACTTCACATCAAAATTTCCACCAACCTATCCTTCGAATCAGGAAACTTTCTGAAAGGAAGTTAACCACAACATATAGGACTAGAAAAGTCCAGTAGGAAGGTTGTAAAGAATTACTTTGTACAGAGAATTATTCACGTGTAAACTTCTGGAAAAACCTGTTTTTAAAAACTAAAAATTGCTCTACGCGACGTCCGTCCCGCCATTCCGGGCGACGTAGTCGCGCACCGTAAGCAGCGAAAGCTATGTAACGGTTTCGTAGTCGTGTGGGCTTTGACGGAATTCAAATTGGTCACGTGTGCGCGACGAATTCGACGCATATCCGTCGGAATCGTCCCGTATTCGTCCAATGCAAATTCAGTCATAACTTTGTGCATGCTCGTCAGATCGAGACAAAACTTGCGCCAACAGGACCGTATCATTTTTCTGGTCCTGTATGCCAAGTTTGGTCCAATTCTGAGACAGTAGAATCCGACGCCGTTTTGCGGGCCCCCGGTCCCACTCAACGGGCACTTTTGTGCACGGCCTGCCGGAATCCAATTTAGGACATACGGTTGGGTTCGTATCAGAAAACTGGATTCGTAGACATATAGTTTGACGACTTTAGAGACCATTGACTCTGGCACACTTTTCGGTGCAAAGCGGATCCAACAGCGGACATCATTTTTGCCCGAAATTACCATTTTACCCATGTATCCAGAATTGGACTTAAGGACAGACGATCCTAGCTATTTTGCCTATTCCGAGATCATTGGTATTGTCTATTTCAGCATCCGGGGACTGTTGTATGGGTTTTGACTATTGTGGCACATTGAGTAGTTCAGACTGTCGGTTTTACCAGCAGAGGACCACAGGCGAGTACAGTTTATTGTTTGTATTTCGATATTGATCTTTACTATATTTTATTGATTGGTTATTAGTTATGTGATTTTTATACTCTATTATAAATTGTTGAGTCGGAAATGAGAAGTACCAAGGATGTGTGATCCGACCATAGACAGTATTTATTTTCATGCAGTAGACATCGTAGACAGTGCTTATTTTCTGCAGTAGACATCGTAGACAGTGTTTATTTTCATGCAGTAGACATCATAGATAGTGTTTATTTTCTGCAAGTAGACATCGTAGATAATACTTATTTTCTGCAGTAGACATCGTAGACAGTGTTTATTTTCTACAAGTAGATATCGTAGACAGTGCTTATTTTCATGCAAGTAGACATTATAGACCGTACGGTGTAGTGGCCCAGACTGATCACATATCAAAGGTACTTCTAACGGTGGAAAGTATATTGGTCTATTTATTACTATTGATTCTTCTTACGGCTTTACTGTTATTTTCAAAACTCATGATTGATGTCTAACCTTTGTTTTATAGTCATTTTCTTTATTAAAATTACATTCAGTGAATTTTGCCCGTTCCATTCCTGACTGGAAACCAACATTTTCAGGTTAGCCGTGGATTCACTTAGCTTGGGAAGTGACGGGTGTACTTGCAGACGAAAGCCTAGTGACCAGCTAGATAGATGAATTATAGTCATTCCATAATTGTACAAGTTTATATTTTTCTACAAATATAAAACTTGTGATCTTTGTAAATTAAATTAATGTTGTGAATGAGCATTGTTTGTGATTTTGATCTTCATGGCCGTGACAGCGTTCTACCGCCGACACTGTGGCGTAGGCTGGCTTGGACACGTCTCGTATCCGTTTTTAAAAAAAATGGGTACGGGTCGTGACAACCTGCTACGTCATAGATGCAGACACTTCTTACAACATCCTCTTGGGGCACCCATGGATACACGATTATATGATCGTACCTTCCATGCTGCACCAGTGCTTTAAATATGTCGACAAACACGGCTTCGTGAGGACAGAATTCGCTGATATCGATCCCTTTAAAGGGGTCGAATCCTACTACTCAGACTCCTGCCTGTATGAAAAGTCGAAGAAGCATCTTGGTGAAGGAGATGCGCAAGCTCGTGCCGAGACAGCCACAGGATCAGAAGAGCCTCTGACGATCCACCTCCAAGCTTGCAAACCTGGCAAGTCTGTACCCCTTACCGCCACTCTGCGTAGGGACGCAATCAGCCTCTCCGCACAGGAAGAGCAGATGATAATCCGGCTGCCAAGGTCCGGCCAAATGCTAAGACCCTCAACGGAGCCACTGACAATCAGGTTGTCGAGAGTCGACCAACCGCAAACGGAGAAGCTTAATCCCTCCGACAAGCCAATGACGATACGCCTTCCCAAGAAGGGTCGTCACCTCGATGCAAGGCCTGGAACTTCTAGCGAACCGACCACTCCCCGTCCAGTGTCGAGTGCCAAGCTGGGGGTCGCAAGTTTGCAACAACTCCACGCTTTGCTCCACCAGCTGAACCGCTGACGATCAAGCTGCCCAGGTCGTCCTCTCAGTTATCGTTTATACAGGGGGTAGCAGAAGAAGAACCGGAGTTAGCCAAGTATGTGGCTGCCCACACTGATGTTCCCTCCGCAGATAATGTAATCCCCCTAGAAAAGATACCTTACTTCATCAATAAAGGGTTATCTTTGAACTACCTCGAGCTTGATAAGCTCTATACGATGTATGCTATGGAACACGGTATAGGCACTCACCTCCACACACAGGTGACAAATGTGTACACCGCGATCCAGCTTACTCTAGTAGAAGACGCTTACCGCATAATCGAGGAAGGAGATCATCCAATCATCTTCGGCTGGAAAGACGATCCGCATCCCTTCACCGTTGAAGAAGTCGACCTTGGGTCAGATGCCGGGAGACTGCCTCTATATCTTTATAGCCCCCAATCTAAATATCTCATGCAAAAATAGGGGTATGATCTGGAGACCACGCCAGGCTTGAACTACGGCACTGGGCGACGATTACCTTTGAAGCCACCGGCCCCGGCAGGCAAACCACGGGACTACTATAGCAAGACTCGATGTAGATTAGGATATGTTACTCCCACAACGACCCCCGAGAGTTCAGATGAAGGATGTGACTGGCATTCACATTCGACCGGGTTGCCAACTTCTGACTCAGATACCAGCATCGGAGATGTGTTCAGACAAGTCTTATCAGTCAACATGGCATTCGCCGACGCTTATGAAGAAGATAAAGACATCCCGGAAATCCTCGAGCTAGAGCCGTGGGCCCAACAGCTGGATGAACAATGGAAAAAGAGGTTCGAACAGAGAGAACCTTCTACTGAAGATGAAGTCATACAAGTAGATCTCGGCAGCGAATCTTCTCCAAAACCGATCTTTGTCAGTAAAAGCCTAACAGACGAAGAACGAGAATCGCTGCTGAAACTTGTCAAAGAATATATTAATGTGTTCGCCTGGAGCTATGAAGACATGCCGGGGTTAAATCCTGATATTGCTCTTCATAAGCTCAACATTCGGCCAGATGTAAAGCCAGTCAAACAACAACAGCGACGCTTCCGCCCGAGCATCATGGATGCGATCGAGGCCGAAGTCAACAAACTGATAGACAGCGACTTCATTCGTGAGGAACAACATCCGGATTGGGTCGCCAATATAGTACCAATCCTCAAGAAGAATGGAAAGATTCGAATCTGCATCAACTTCCGCAATCTGAACGAGGCATGCCCCAAAGATGAATTCCTCCTCCCCATCATAGACATCATGATTGACAACACCTGCGGCTTCGAACGTATGTCATTCATGGATGGCTTCTCGGGGTACAACCAAATTAAGATGTCTCCTGACGACGAAAAGCATACATCATTCCGAACACCGATTGGCACATACTGCTACACAGTCATACCTTTCGGTTTGAAGAATGCTGGCGCCACATATCAAAGAGCCATGAGCATCATCTTCAGAGACCACTTACGCAAGACGGTGGAGTGCTATGTTGATGACATCGCCGTCAAGAGTCGTTGTAAGGAAGACCATCTACAGGATCTGAGGACGGTATTCGACCTGATGCGAGCGCACTTTGAAAATGAACCCTACGAAGTCCTTCCTGGGTGTATCTAGCTGGAAGTTCTTGGGTTTCATCATCACCGCCCAGGGTATCCATATAGACCCTGAGAAGACGAAGGCAATTATGGAGATGGGTCCTCCGAAAAATCTCTGCGAACTCAAGGGCCTCTAAGGGAGGCTAGCTTACATTAGAAGGTTCATTTCTAACCTCTCCGGGGCGATGTCGACCATTCACCCATCTCATAAAGAAAGGCATCTCATTCGTATGGGACAAAGAGTGTCAACGTGCCTTCGACAGCATCAAAGAATATTTGTCGAACCCTCCAGTTCTGGTGGCCCGGTTGCTAGAAAACCATTCCTGCTCTACGTACGAGCAATAGAGCATTCCCTCGGAGCTCTGTTGGCACAAAACAACGATACAGGCCATGAGCAAGCCATATATTACCTCAGTCGAATGATGATTGGGCTGGAGCACCGATACACCGCTGTGGAGAAGGAATACCTCGTCCTGGTGTTCGCTATTCAAAAGACGCGACACTATGTCACCGGACAAACAATACATGTGATCTCGCGAGTCAACCCTCTCAGGGTCCTCATGACTAAACCAGGGGCACTCAGCTCTCGCCTCGCTACATGGACAATATTGCTGTCCCGTTATCATATGATTTTCGTCCCATAAAAGGCTGTCAAAGGTCAAGCCCTGGCAGACTTTTTAGCAGCCCACCCGGGCTCAGAGTCATCCAGGATATACGAAGAAATCCCAGATGAGGTCGCCGACTCACATATAACCTCTCACGATGATATATAGCAAATGTTCTTCGACGGCGCTTCAAGAACGGGACCCAAAGGCAACATCGTCGTCGGAGTTGGGGTGGTGCTAGTCTCCCTTTTCGGATTGGTGATCAATCGCGCTTACTCCCTCACGGAACCCTGCTCTAACAATGTAGCCGAGTATAACGCTCTGGTCATCGGCCTCCAACTTGTAAGAGAGCTGGGGGTAGAATACCTTGAAGCATACGGCGATTCTCACTTAATCGTCAATCAGATCCGGGGCTCATACGAAGTTTGCCACGAAGACATGATCCCCTACCACCAAATAGCAATCGATTCTTCATCGAGCATGTCCCCAGACTCCAAAATATCGAAGCCGATGCCTTAGTCGGCCTGGCCGCTTCCCTAGCAGTGCCAAATCATACTCATCAATCGGTAGATGTGATAGGCCACGAACTGGTCTGCCCCAAGAACAACGTTCAATTCGTGGCAAGCTATTCCGCTCAGGCGATTGATGATGCCCCAGATTGGAGACAACCATTCATCGACTTCGTCGTCTACGATATCCTGCCCGAGAACCCAAAGGAAGCCACCTCCATCTGACGGCGTTCCCTCAGATTCTTTTACGATACAGAAACAAAAATGCTGTATCGCTGATCCTATGATAGATTATTGCTTCGGTGTATGTCAAACACAGAGGCCAAAGAAGTCGTGCGAGAAGCTCATGACGGTGTCTGCGGGGCCCATCAGCCTGGCCCTAAATTGTAAGACCGTCTTCGCCGAATGGGCTATTACTGGCCCACGATGGTAGCGGATGCGATAGACTATGCAAGAAGGTGCAAAGCCTGCCAAGTCCACGCGGACTTCATTCACAACCATCCGAATTTCTACACCCGACAGTGGCATCCTGGCCCTTCGAAGCATGGAGGATGGACATCATCGGGCCGATTACCCCACCTTCCTCCCGAGGACATCGCTTCATACTCGCAATCACAGATTACTTCTCCAAATGGGCGAAAGTTGTCCCGCTTACAGAAGTAAAGACTTCAAACGTGATCAGCTTCCTCAAGCATCATGTCATCTACCGCTTTGGACTGTCCCGAAGGATCATCCATGATAATGGTCCACAGTTTGCAAGCTATGCCTTCTATCGGTTCTACGACAAGCACCGCATCCAGAATATTGCTTCGATGCCATACAATCTGGCAGCAAACGGATTGGCAGAGGCATTCAACAAAACCATCATCAAACTCCTCAAGAAGTTTGTCTCTTCCAACAAATACGATTGGAACGAGAAGCTCGGTGAATGTTTATGGGCGTACCGTACTACCGTCCGAACAGCTACTGGAAACACACCATTCTCCCTGGTGTACGGAAGTGAGACAGTTCTTCTATTAGAATCTCAAATACCCTCACTCCGCGTCACCCTCACTTATCAATTGACGGCGGATGATAACTACCGTTGCCGACTACAAGAGTTAGAGGCCTTAGATGAAAAGTGCCTCCTAGCTCAGCAAAGAATCGAGCTATACCAAGCACGCATCTCTGGAGCCTTCAACAAGAAGGTTAAGATCAGAACATTCCAGGTGGGCAATCTCGTTCTGGCAGTCCGGAGACTGATGGTCATGACTCACAAGACCACTGGCAAGTTCCAGCCAAAATAAGAAGGCCCATTTATCATTGAGGCCGTATTCTCCAACGGAGCCTACCGCCTCGCAAAACAGAATGGAGATTTGCTCATGTTGTCCGTCAACGGCAAGTTCCTAAAGAAATATTATGTCTAAACGACATTCTCCAGATCATTGAGTCATGTGCCCGCTGGTACCGCTGAACTCACACTCACAATTATCCAGATCATTGAGTCATGTGCCCGCTGGTACCGCTGAACTCACACTCACAATTATCCAGATTTTTGAGTCACGTACCCGCTGGTGCCGCTGAACTCACCCTCACAATTATCCAGATCATCGATTCATGTACCCTCTCGTGCCGCTGAACTCACATCTACAAACATTCCAGATTATTAAGTTACGTACCCGCTGGTACCGCTGAACTCACCCTCGCAATTTTCTCGATTTTCGAGTCACGTGCCCACTGGTACCGCTGAACTCACCCTCATAATTCTCCAGATCATTGAGTCATGTACCCGCTGGTGCCACTGAACTCACAATATCGAGTCATGTACCCGCTGGTGCCTCTGAACTCACATCCCGTTCACTCTTTCAGATGGTAAGTCATGTACGATCATACCTCTGAACTTTCTTCCTGGAAGAGATCCTCCCTCATGATCTAATACTCGCACTTCCATTACACAAAAAGGGTAATCGATCCACAAATTGCCAAAACGGCCATGTCCTCATTACCTCTGAGTCGTTTCACTTCTGCCAAAAATAAATCACCCCTACATAGAACTTCCATGTCCTCATTACCTCTGAGTCGTTCTATGTACCCCTTCTTCATTGAGCCCACTCCTGCCATGTTCTCATTACCTCTGAGTGGGAAGGCTCCGTAGAAGAAACCTTCATACTTACCATGTCCTTAGTACCTCTGAGTAAGTATGTTCTTTCCTTTTAACTTGTTGCCCGTATTCAAAACCAGGGTACGTTAGGGGCAATGGATCCATGCAAAATGTCCCAATAAGATGATTATTACAAGGCAAAAGAGTGAAGCAAAAATGTTCTATTCGTTCAGAAATCGGTTACATCCACACAACTACAAGCAGGCCAAAACAGTTCTTCATGCAGACAAGAAGGAAAGCAAAATAAAGCAAAGACTACAGATAGACATTTACAAGAAACCTCTAAACCCTAGTTGCAGAAGCGCGCATACCACTCCCTCAACCACCTTACATATGAATGATGCAATTGAAAAAGATCCTCGTCCAGAATAGGAGAATCAGAATTCCTAGTGCTGCCACCCTCAGCAGTCTCGATAGTGGGAAGGATGTCGTCCCTCTCAGGCACTGGTTCTTCTTTCATCACCTCCTCCTTAACAGAGGAAGGCCCCTGATTTATGACAGGAGGCGGAGGCTCCTCTGTCACTGCAATCTCAGCGTTCGGTGGAGACACTGCAAGAACCAAAGACGAAAAAAATGATGATGAATGACGAAAACAGTCGAAAGATATTCAGAGATGTTAATGCGGCCCGTTTAAGACAACTTTTATGCGGCTCGAACATGGAATATACCCCCATGCGGCTCATGGGACGTGTATGCGGACCATGTAATTTGAAAAGCTCGTATCAAATGATTGTGTACGAAGCATGCAGCAGAACAGCCTCTGTTAGGGTTTCAAAGTACACAATCTTATACACAGTCCTTACCTTCGATGGCAACATGAACGTCAAGAAGAACGGAGGGTACGGCAGACGAAGACGAAGTCGATTTCCTACTCTTCGCCACGACCTTCTTCACCGCCTTGGAAGCCCTAGGTGCCATCGTTGTCTGTCGGTCAGAAGAAGAAAACAAGACAGAAATCTTAGTCAAGAAGAATCTAAGAGAGAAGTCCCTCCGAATATCCTTCTATTTATAGAGAAAGGAGGACCACAAACTGACGCCTCGTACAGCGTAGTCGACTCTTCGGCTATCGAGAAAAACTAGCTAATTAAATATCAAAAACTCTTGAGATCCTGCCCTGAAAAGATTTGCACGCATGACCTAATGACGTGGCAAAGAACTATACGGCTGAGACATCCCTGCGGTTCAAAAGTCTCTGCGGCTAAGCCATCCATGCGGCTGAAACAACTATGTGGATCGAAAGTTCATGTCGCTGAATCTTTCATGCGGCCAAGACATCTATGCGGCTAGAAAGAGCTTTCACACGGCCATGCTTCTTATTCAAAGTATTTCAATTTTGTAAATTGAAAACTTTGAAGGGGGTCTTGTAGAAGCATGGAAAATAATAAAGAAAGAGCCATGCGGCCAAGAAATCCCATGCGGTTCAGAAAACCCATACAGCCCAGAAGACCCATGCGGCTCAACGAGTCTATACGGCTCTGTGATCTCCATGCGGCTCAGAAGAGAAGACACGTGGCTTGTAAACAGTTCTTCCCTCCGCACTGTACTGCATTAATTGCTTTGACGGCTGACCACTCTGACGAAACGACAGGCCTGACATAAAGAGACAATTATGACTCTGTCATAATGACAGAATCCTAGGAAATCAAAGAAAATCTTTGACACAACGCCCCCCCCCCTCCCGAGATCCGAAAAACACCATGCAGCCTAGACACGTGGACAGCCATATGCGGTTCAAGTGGAGACCCCCCTATGCGGCTCAGGGTGAAGTTGTCCTATGCGGCCCAGATCGAAACAGCCCTATGCGGCTCAAGCAGACGCAGCCTTATGCGGCTCACAAGGATCATCTCCATGCGGCTCACTACCCATTGTATGATCCAGATTATCATGTGGTTCGAAGATTCGGAGGCCACTCCCAAGCAGCCCTGACACGTGGCCAGGCTTATGCGGCTCAATTCTTATGCGGCTCAATCCTTATGCGACTCAGTGACTCCCGGGACACGTGTCATAAAGCTAATCAATTTTCCAGATTTACTAAAATCAAAGATTGGGTCAAATCCCAATAATCTGGGACACGTAGCAGGAGAATGAATTAAATTTATTCATTCAGATTCGCAAACATCAGCAAATCATCATCACGGAGATTTATTCCAATCAGCATTAATTACTAATAGAATTTGGTGCAATCTACACTAAATGGCCTAGATTCATCACACTCAAGATTAATGGCCTAGATTGATCAATCAACAGGCCGCCGCCACTTTAAGGGGCAATCATTGCAAACCCTAATGATTGCATTCCCTCCTTATAAATAGCAATGTGTCATTCCCTTGTAAAAAGAGGACTTTTCGAGATCAGAGAGAGCACCACGTACTTGGAGAGAAAAAGTAGAGAGAGCAAAGATAGCATTTCTTCAATGCCAAGCAATCTTCTGGAGCCAAGGCTGCATACCGATCGTCCAAGGAGTAAGGCAGAGCTGCCATAGCTTTCCCGAGCCTCTATCGTCACCCCCAGAATCTAAAATAAACAATTGTACTTAGAGTGTTGTACCTAGGCTTTCGTCCCTAGGCATTTTTTGTACAAGCGAGTTTGTAACGTAAAGTAAAAGTCCAGTCCTCCGATAATTGTTCTGCTCTTTTATATTTCATGGCAAATAATACTATTGTGAATCTGTTATCTTGCCTTGCACGAGCGCAACTCCAGGCTCGTACGGCATCACGCCCCAGCGAGGACGATGATTCTGGTGAAAACTTGATAATGATGAAGACGGTAACTCGGTCGACAATCGTAAGTATCGAGGTATGATCGAGAAAATTTAAAAGTAGCATTAATATTAAATCTACATTAGCTTTTCTGTTAATTTAAAATTTACAATATAATTGAAACTAATATTACGAAAATGCTATTTGGCTCCCAAAAAATTTGGGTGATACCATCTTCCATTATGTGGCATATGACATGGTTGCTAACATGACAGCTGACATGACAAAATTTAACAATAAAATTAATATTAAAATTGACATTAATAGTAAATAAATAATTTAATATTAAATTAACATTAATTAATATTAACATTAATATAATATTAATATTAACATTAATATTAGTATTAGTATTAACATTAACATTAATATTAATATGAATATTGACATTAACATTAACATTATTATTAAAAAATTTGGGTAATTAATTTTTGGGGTTAAAATTTGCCATCTCAGCTGTTATGTCATCTGCCATGTCAAATGCCACATAATGGGAGATGGCATCACCCAAATATGTTGGAAGCCCAAACGACTAATTTCTAATATTAATACAGTGGCATTACCGTTATTTCTTAATAGATTCGTGCCTTGTTCGGTCACACCCCTCCACGAGCGGGTTACACCCCCGAAACGAGGGGTTAAATAGCCTTTTTCCAAGAAGAGAACCCATCCGACTAGAGAGAAACAAAGGAGAGAAGAAGAAGAACAGTCGCAATGGAAAGGAGGAAGAGCAAGATCAACTGCAGCGGATGGACCGTCATCCCTACCGAGATTCTCTTGATGATACTGGTACTGTCGGGGATGCCGGCGGACGAGGTAATGTGCAACGTGGACCTAGTTTGCCGTTCATGGTGGAAGGCGCTTAACAGTCCCTTAGACTATTGGTCTAACGTCGACTTGGTACAGTGGTGCCGGAGGACCCAGCAAACCGCTGAGATTAGTTTGACCGTAAAGAAGCTCGTGCCTCGCAGTAGGGGATACCTAGGGTCCTTCTCCGCGTACAAGCTCGACGAATCAGCCTTCTATTTTGCATATTTCAGGCCAGTGCAAAATTTTATTTGTTCTTATTCTAATACTTTATTTTTTCTATTACAAAATTTTACGTATACTTTTGTTAATTTCTATTGATGTTTTCCCATTTTGATAATACAGTAGAAAATTTCTAAGGGTGCTGCGCATTCCGAAGTGCGACGTGAGTGATAAAACTTTCGTGAGAGACTTGGAGTTTCTCCCGGTGCTGGAAGAACTCGACATTAGCTACTACCTCTATATCTCGTCGACTGAAATATTTTTTGCCGGAAAGTATTGCCACCGTCTGGTCAAGTTGAGTAGGAACATGCCCCCTCCAGATTTTATGCTCAGGAACAGATTCGTGCTGGACACGCATAACGAGACGGAGGAAAAGGTCGTGGCTGATTCGATGTCGCGTCTCGAGCACCTACATATGGGATTCAACATGTTCAATGGAGACACGTTGCGATCTATCATATGCAACTGCAAGGGACTTCGCGTGCTCGACATATGTCGGTGCTTCAACGTGCACTTCGACGACGACCTCAGAAAAATTTGTTATTTAATACAGATGTTTAAACGACCCTTTGATGATGTAATCCCAGTCCCAGGGGAACCTGGATACGAGATGTATAATGATTTAGATATCATCAATCATTCCTGGGGTGAATGGTGAAAACATTAGCATGCATGCATGCATGAATTTCTTTATATTTTTCACTAGTCTACATATACGTACTTTGTACATATTTTAATTAGAATATTATAAAGTCAGTTGTTATCTTTTCGTCTTTTTCAGGTGACTATTTATATGTCAAGATGTTCGAAGTACAATTTTTTTAATTTTTATTTTCTATTGAGACTAATAACCTTTAGAAAATGGTAATAAAAAATAAAATTTATTACCATTGGAACATAATGTTATATGGAAAAATGAAACTTGCATGCAAGATATTTTTTCTGAGTTCGATTCTCCATTTTGACAAAATTTTACTTTTGTCAATAATTTTTTACATGATTAATTTTTTATAAATAAAATGGACTGTGATATAATAACGCCTAAGACGGCTCACTTCTGAGATTTCGACATTTTCCAACACAGATTTTACCATTAATACAACATCTCAGTGTAATCATATCCAAGAGATTTCGACATTTCCCAACACAGATTTTACCTTTATTCAAAATAAATTCTGGAGGTGCAAATTCCACTCATATTAGTGGTATCAGTGCCATTCACCATAATTAATGGTGATCGATACGAAAATATTGGTTTCTTTTTCATAACCCTTTAAAATCTATTTATACAGCCAAACAGCCAAACTATTCATCTTCACCAGCCTTCAAAACCAATTTATATGGATTCAAAACAAAACTAAATAGCCAAACTATTTAAAATTCATAACCCTACAGAACAGTCTCAAATGTACCATTCTCCATCCTAAATGTACCATTCTCCGTCCTATATGTACCATTCTCCGTCCTACATGTATCATTCTCCGTCCTATCTCCGTCATAAATGTACCATTCTTCGTCCTAAATGTATCATTCTCTGTCCTATATGTACCATTCTCCGTCCTACATGTATTATTATCTGTCCTACATTTACCATTCTCCGTCCTAAATGTACCATTTGTCGTCCTAAATGTACCATTCTTCGTCCTAAATGTACCATTCTTCGTGTTAGAGGAACGGAGAATGGCCATTAACAGTCCCAAAAATTGTTCCATACTAAGTTAAAAGCATATAATAGCACCCAAAAAATGTTAACAATAGAAAAATTCTACATAACCCAAACACCAGACTCGAACCTAGGCCTTCCATGTAAAAGTCAAACAGCACAACCAACTAAGCTTGGAATAAGAAATCAATAATGCTAAGTCTACTACCAAATGCATACAACACTCTTACAGCCTTCACCCATTGCTGACATATGGGCCATGGCCCACATGTTAGCAATGGGTCAAGGCTGTAAGAGTGTTGTAAGCATTTGGTTGTAAATATAGCATTATATCCCCAACTTTCAATAGAGCAATGCTACAGTTACAACCAAACATTTATAACCTTCTTACAACCACTCACCCATTTTCTGAGATGTGGGCCAGGTGGTGGCCTGGCCCACATGTCAGCAAATGGGTGTAAGTTGTAAGAAGGTTGTAAAAGTTTGGTTGTAAACCAAACATTTCCCCTTCCAATAAGGAATAAGAAATTGAATATCCCCAACTTCCAATAAGGAATAAGAAGATTCGGTTAGTAACGTGTATATATATACATAGGGGTCCCCATTCATCTGAGTAGGTTGCACATTTAACATGGTTCCAAAAAGATCATCTGGTTGGGAACCATTGCCAGAGTCTTCTTCCAGTCGTCGTCGAGCCTCACCGCATGGAGTACCCTCTGCGTCGCCTCCGGCCCATGACTGGCTGGCAGCGGCTGCGGACTTCCTGACCTCCTACGGGTTGTCACTGGAGGTCATCGCTTGACCTCTTCATCCGGCGCCCAACTTTGACCTGTTGTCGATCACTCTGGAGGAACGAGATTCTCTGGAGAAGAGGGAAGCGTTTCGTCGCCTGTGTCATAGGGCGGGTGTGCGCACCCTGCAGGACCTTGCGGAGATCCTCCGTGAGGCCATTGAGGGGTAGACCTCTTATTTTTCTATTTTTTTTCGTTTTTTACAATTTTTTGTCCTCCTCTTGTATACTTCGCCGAAGAATGTTCCGGCAATGAAGCTGGGATTTAATGCAATATAATATTTTGTTAACTCAATTTGGTTTCAGCTACAATCAAACTTTTATAACCTTCTTACAACTTACACCCATTTGCTAACTATAGTATTGCTCTTTATCTATTTTTCAATTAACAAATCTTGTTACGTCAAATCCATATATCAGCGACGATATCCCCATCAATGACTTGTTACGTCATAGAATTGATTATGCTACCAGCGTCAATCTTGCCATCAAATCCATCTTAAATATGATTATAAATTAAAATAGAGGACAACTTTGAGTGTTTTAATTTTATTCTTTTCAAGTACATTGTCTTGTTACCAAGTCGTCAAACGTTCAAAAATTTAATCAAATATTCGAAAAATAGAAATATTGAGATTAAACTTGACATTCTTAAATATGTTGTCAAATTTTTTTAATTAAACATGTTTCCATCACGTTTTTTCTGCCAAATTTTTCAATAATTTATACGAAACACGTGGATATATACTAGTAATCACTGCAAGAAAATATAGCATTTACGGTACGCAATTTACGGCACGCAGTAACTGCGTGCCGTAAATAACACACTTTTATGGCACGCATATTTGTGTGCCGTAAATGAGTTATTTTTTGTCTTTGTTACGGCGTATTTTGTATGTAAGCCGTCATTGTAAAAGTATTTACCGCATGCAGGTATGTGCGCCGTGAATGATAACTTATTTACGGCATGCATTTGTGCACGCCGTGAATGATAACTTATTTACGGCATGCATTTGTGCACGCCATGAATGATTTTTCATTGACGGCATGCACTTGTGAGTGTCGTAAATGATAGCTCATTTATGGCATGCATTTGTGCACGCCGCGTATAGTGCAATTGATTCTTCTGAGAAACTTTTCCCTATGTAATTGTTTCTCTAAAATCTCCTTTCAAATTAACTTTTCCACAAAGCTTATGCAAATTAACTTTCTAACTTATTTACGACACATGGATATGTGCACACCGTGCAGAATTTAGATATGAGTTAATTTGTTATGTTATATGGATTTTAGATCCGGACCCAATCTTTTTTATCCAAACAGGATTCGGACCCTTGATTTGTGTGGATAGAGTGTGGACCTCAAAAGTAGACCATATTATCAAAACAGAGAGGGTTTGGGTCGAAATAAATCCTTTCCAACATGAACTAGACAGGCAAGATAGAAAACTTTTGAGATAATTAACACTACAACAAAAAAAACTTTGTTAACAACTTTTTATTTACAATATTTTTTAACAATATGGGCCCGTTTGGTAAACCGTATTTGGAGGTGGCATTTGGATTTTTATGGTTTTGGAGAAAAATATATGGAATCCTATGTTTGGTTGGAGATAGATTTGGATATGAAAAGTATGACAAAATCCAAAAGTTTGATTTGGTTGGATTTTGGAGGAAAAAAATAATTATTATTTAATAATTTCTTTAAAATATTTATTATTTAATAATTTTGTTAAAAAATAGTAAATTAAAAATTAGTTATTCTTTAATAATTTTGTTAAAAATAATTATTCTTTAATAATTTCGTTAAAAATTAGTTAATAAAAAAAAAGTAACTATTTTATTAGTATTATTAATTAATAAAAAATAGTATTATTAATTAAAAAATAAGTTAATTTCGTTATAATCATAATTAATAATTTGTTAGTATTTTTATAATATTAACTAATAATTTGTTAATTAGTTAATAATCATAATTCACTAGTATTCTTATATTATTATTATAATATTAATTAATAATTTATTAGTATTATTATGATATTAATTAATAATCATATCCTATGTTTAGTATTATTAATTAAAAAATTAGTTAATTTTGTTATAATCATAATTAATAATTTATTAGTATTATTATAATATTAACTAATAATTTATTAATAACTATTTTATTATAATCTTAATTAATATTATTTTAATCACAATTAGAATCATATTTTATAATAATTTAATTGATAGTTTACTAATCATAATAATATTAATTTATAATTACTATTTTTAAAATATTTAAATATAGTTACTTAATCATTAATTATTTATCAATAATTATAATTTATAATAAATTAATTGTTAATAAAAAACTATCAATTGTTAATTATTAATTATTAATCGTTAATTATAATTTATAGTTATTAATTATTAATTATTAATCATTAATTATTAATCGTTAATTATTAATGTTTTTATAGATAAGTCCATGTTAGACGTTAAAAAAAGAATTTATAGAAGTTAGTCGTGTGCTGATCCTAAAATTTTTGTTTCAGTTTTTGCTCTAAATAAACAAATCAACGAAATATTAGAGCCAAAAAAAAAAAAAAAACAAATCAACGAATTATAATCCCGCCCGTTTCTAAATTAGGGCCAGCAAACTAAGTAAAATCCCGCGAGTTTTCTAACCTATTCCTAAAGTCCCGCCCCTGCCAACAATAAAACTTTATAAAAGTATTCTCCACATATTCCCAAACCCAAAAGCAAACCCAGAAAACCCTACGGAAGAAGAAGAGGAAGGGCGGAGAAGAGAAAAACCTACGGAAGAAGAAGAGGAAGGGCCCAAAAAATCCTACGGAAAGAAGAGGAGGAAGAAGAAGAAGAGGAAGAGGAACAACAGAGAAGAGAAGGTAAAGATTTTTGTTATATTGAAAAATATTTTGTAGAATTCTATATTGGGCGTGGACGATCGATTTTCCACAAGATTTGGGCGTGGACGATCGATTTTCCACAAGATTTGGTCGTGTACGATCGATTTTCCACAAGATTTGGGCGTGGACGATCGATTTTCCACAAGATTTCGGCGTGGACGATCGATTTTCCACAAGATTTGGGCGTGGATGATCGAGTTTTTTTCGATTTCGGCGACTTTTTTCTTTGGTCCGATCGAGTTCTTAGATTGGACGAATTTTTTCTTTGGTCCTTGAGAAATTGAAGTCGAGGTCTTGGTCGATTTTCTCAAGAACAGTAATTCGCACTAGCAAAATTTATTCTCAAACTATATATTTACTATTTGTAAATGAACAGACTAATTATACTGTTAATTGTAAAAAGTATTTTGAAGTTATTCATGGAAAATTTAATCTTGACAGGCCAAACCAATAAAACTAACTAGGAAGAACAATTAGCCAAATGGTGTCCATGTAGTTGAGACTCTCATAGAGTTTTTTGGGCTAGCACGCCGGTGATGCTTGGAAAAGCCTAATTGAATGAAAATGTATATCTACCACATTGGGCCTGATTTGTTCCAAGCATCCGACTCGACTCGTGTCCAAAACCTAAACTCGATCCAATATTTATTTGTAGCGATGTGGTTTACACTGTACTTAGAAAATTCACAGTGGGAGTCGTTTAAAATTCTATATTTTTTTAGTCAAAATTTATAGTACTTATGGACTGTAATTGGCTCTTATCCGCACTTAAAAGAAGAAGAAGCCTGCATTCTGCTTTTGTGAGATTATATGTAGTGTATTCTTTATCACTAGATTTCTGACTTGGTGAATATCCATGATCTCTGGCTGTCGGTCTAATCTTTTCTGTGTATTGGAGTTTTTAGTTTGCTATGTGTTGTGAAGAACAGTTTGGCAACACTAGAGGGGGGTGAATAGAGTATATATAGAAAAATGACCAATTAAAATAACTCTTTCACCAATAATAAATAATCAGAGTAAAGTGCGGAAAATAAAAGGAGATCAAAAGAGCATACGCAAACACAGCGATTTTAACCTGGTTTCCCTTGTGGAGGACTAGTCCAGGCCTGAGAACTCTAGCTCAGGATTCAAATCCACTATTTGTGAAATAGTAGTTTACAACCGTGCCTTTACTTCAGAAGAGCACGTCAACTTCTAACAGAGGATCGCAGTGGCGATTTGCTTGGAATTGTCCAAGCGACTTCTTCGACTCTTGCACAAGAATCCTAACTGAGAGATGCTGAGCACTCGAGACTTAGGAGGCTTGTGGCTAGTAGATGGGAAGGGTATGGCTTATTTCAGCTACAAGAGAGAAGAGAAGAGAAGATTGGATGGATTGGAATGAGAGAATTCATGCCCTATTTATAGTGTTTTTATAGGCAGAATTCGGCCAGAATTCGGGTAGGAAAATTCAAATATTTGGCCGTTGGACAACTAGCAACCAGCTAACCCTAAAATTAGGGTTCCTGATTTCTAGGGGACAGAGTTCGGCCCGAACTCTGTGTGGAGGCAGAGTTCAGCCCGAACTCTGTCTCCAGAGCACAGAGTGGTTCAAAGGGGACCATTTGGGAATTTCTGGTTTGGTGGAGCTTTGGGATTTTTGGGTAGGCTATAGTCTAAGTTTCAAGAGCTCAGCATGACTCAGATTATATTAGTCTAGACTCAAAGAAAGTGTAAAATACAGACTCGAATCAACTGAGACACGGAAGCTGAGCTGTCTTCTGTCTTGAGCTTAATGCAGACGTCGTGTGTCGTATTAAATTATTACAGATATTATTTAGTCAATATTGTCAATATTTGGTTGACTGTGACTTTGTGTCAACAATCTCCCCCATATTGATAATTGACAAAATAATATATGTATATTCAACATTCATACCTGGACACAGTTGATCATAGCAACATAGCTCCCCCATAATCGATGTCGAGCTAGAAATAAGAGCTCCTTCGTGATCAGTGAACGGCGCTGAGCTAGAAGAGATAGCTCCCCCGTAAAGAATGCATTGAACCTGTATAATATCTCCAAAAAGCACAAACAAGCACAGATATACGAAGGCGAAAGATATGATACTAAATATATCTAGCCAGAATATACATAGTTCTCCCCTTTTTGGCAGTTAGCAATATAGACTGCATATGAATGAAAGATCATATAAACTGCAGTATAGACAATGAAGAGTGATGCAACCACACCAAGCAGAGAAGAAACAGTGTATGACTAAAAAAAATGAGTCACTAGCATAAAGTAAAACTATGATAATGAGCATAAAATGTCATCCACAAAACCAAGTGTCAAACACACAACCAGAGTTTGAGTACATAAAACCAAGTACATAAATCCATAATAAACTAAATAACTGAAATCAAAAAGCATCAACTAAGATCATCATCAGTAGCAGCAGCAGATCGAGCCAATCTCCATCACGGAGCATGAGAAGGTCCTGGAGCATCTGAAGGACCGGGGAAGGAGCGACGGGAGTCCAGAAATACAGCATCCGGATCCATGTAACGCATGACCCATGGATCATCAATGCGATGGCCCGCGCACTCAGGATCCCGCTCCATGGGAATGTGCAGATGATGAGATATGGAGTACCGTATATCATGCAGAGAGTTTTCGAGGGCACTCATCTGCAGAGTAGTACGATAGTCCAGCTGTGTCCAGCGATCGTCCTCAAGAGTAAAATGATCCCGGAGCATAGTCTGGATAGACTCAAGAGTGGCAGGTGGAAGTGGTGCATCCTGACCGAGTGGAGGGGCGTCAGGCTCCTCATCATCAGAATGCTCAGAAGCCTCAGGAGAGGCGACGACTGCCTGAGTACGTCGTGCCTTGGACAGGAAAGCAGGAGCAGGCAAGAACTCACAGTCATGAATAGGAATAATGAACGCACGAAAAACCATAGGAAGATATAAAGGATAAACCAATGCTCTTGGTTTCTTCTTACAATTTATCATCCAGTCCATCATTGTCCTAGAAAGATTGAAGGGGATACGATAATGAAGGTGATACAAAGCAGATATCTCAAAGTAGGTAACTTCATCAGTGGAGCCAGCTTTTGGCAAGATAGTGTTAAAAATGATTCGATGAAGTTCATAGAAATATGGGTTGAGGTGCTTGGCCATAAGTTTGCGAGGACTTATATTAGGAGCACATAATTCCTCCTTGAAACCTTCAAGAGAAGTATCGCCAACAAATTGAAATTGACGAGCTTCCACAAGTTTATCCCAAGCATCGAGATTAAAAAGATCAAGAAAATCCTCCAACTCAGAATCATTGAAAGCAATGTCAATACCGGCAACCCGGGAAAAGATGTGGGTTGCATCCAAACATAGATCACGAAACAATGATTCATATTGAGAAAAGATTGTAAAATTTTCTAAATTGCAATAAAACATTTGGATGGCGCTACGGTAAATGACAAAGTTTGAGGCAACTAACGCATCCAAACATAGATCACGAAACAATGATTCATATTGAGAAAAGATTGTAAAATTTATCGGATGTCCCCCGAACACCGGACGAGTCCGAAAGTCGCTAAACCATGCATTAGACGCGTCTAGCGACACAAATAATCGCTCGTCATATGTATTCGGATCATGGGGATAAGGCGGGTTGAACAACGGATGAATGGGTTGTTGTTCAACTACTTGCTCAATTGGAGGAAGAGGATTCGAAGAGGAAGCTCCCGTAGTTCGAGTCCTTTTTCCACGATTGGGCAAGCGAGGAGCCATTTGCAAGAAAATAGAGAACTTGAAATGGAGAGAAAGAAGGGGATATACCTGAAATCAACAACAAACAGTGGAAGAGAATGATGATAAACCCCTTTTCCTTGATTTTGAGGAGAAATAGAGCCTTCTAGATCAAAAACTAGGGTTAGGGTTTGAAGGAAAGAGTTTGGAGAGGTGAGGAAGGAGGTAATAGTGAAGGAGAGAGATAAAAACCCGAAATATAAGAGAGGGTTTTCGTTGGTCGGAAGAAATTCTGACCGTATGATCTAAACTGATCCAACGGCAGAGGCTGATCCCGACGCTGGACCAGTAGGGACCGAACTCGGCCCGAACTCTGTTAGGGGCAGAGTTCGGCCCGAGTTCTGGATTAGTGGTCCAGAACTTAAAACAGGCTAAAGAGATGAAAAAATGGTTAAGTGTTGAAAAAAAAAGGTAGAGAGGATAAAAGTATGATGAATGCATTGAAGTACATAGAGAGGCACACAAAAGTCAGAATGAACTTTAGAAAAATCAATTAGGCAATATTAAATCGAAACAAACCATATAACAAACAAGGAAATATATTGTAATTCAATATTTCAAATTTGCCATGGGTTAGCTGCAGGGGCCGGATCCCAGCTAGCGGTAGTCCTGAGGATTAGTGCACCGTGTCGCTTAGGCTTTTACGCCTTGTTGTCAGAAGGACCCTTTCGGCTTGTACCCATACCAAATTTGTCGTAAAAGAATCAAAATATACTCGATATTTATGCAGGTGAGTCTCAACTTATAACTGCTTCATCCAAAATTCCGAGTTCACGACAAAGGAAATTGAAGCACTCTTCGGATAATGGCTTAGTAAAGAAATCTGCTAGCTGATGATTAGTGTCAATAAACTCTAAGTTAATCGTACTATTTTGCTGATGATCACGCAAAAAGTGGTGTTTGATCTCAATGTGTTTAGTGCGTGAGTGACAGACAGGGTTCTTAGTCAAATTAATAGCACTAGTGTTGTCACAGAATATAGGAATATGCATGAAAGATAACTTATAATCTTCAAGGGTTTGCTTCATCCACAGAATTTGTGCACAACAACGCCCAGCTGCTATGTATTCAGCTTCTGTTGTGGATAGTACGACAGAGTTCTGCTTTTTGCTAAACCAGGAGACTAAAGCCTTTCCTAATAAATGACACGTGCCGCTCGTACTTTTACGGTCGACCTTGCATCCAGCGAAGTCAGCATCAGAGTAACCAATAAGGTCAAATGATGTGGACTTGGGATACCATAGGCCCACTGTAACCGTACCTTTAAGGTATCGAAAGATACGCTTAACCGCGATCATGTGTGATTCCTTAGGATTAGCTTGATATCTAGCACATAGGCAAACACTGAACATGATATCGGGATGACTAGCAGTTAAATAAAGTAAGCTGCCTATCATACCTCGATACTTACGTTGATCAACAGGTTTGTCGCTCTCATCTGGTTCGAGTTTGGTTGAAGTAGCCATTGGAGTGCTGATTGGTTTGACGTTGTCAAGATCGAACTTCTTCAGCATGTCCTTGGTATACTTCGATTGACAGATGAAAGTTCCATTAGCCATTTGTTTCACTTGCAGGTCAAGAAAGTAGTTGAGCTCTCCCATCATGCTCATCTCAAATTCCGTCTGCATACACTTGGCAAATTCTTGACAGAGGGTTTCATCAGTAGACCCAAAAATAATATCATCAACATAGATTTGAATCAACAGAATAGTGCCTTTAAAAGATTTTATAAACAGTGTAGTGTCAATTTTCCCTTTTTAAAAACCTTTCTCAAGTAAGAAGCTACTTAGCCTTTCATACCAAGCTCTGGGGACTTGTTTGAGGCCATAAAGCGCTTTCTTTAGCTTGAACACATGGTCGGGAAATTTGTGATTTTCAAAGCCAGGAGGTTGTTTCACATAAACTTCCTCCTTAATAAAACCATTCAAGAAAGTACTTTTCACATCCATTTGAAATAATTTAAAGTTTTGAAAATTAGCAAAAGCACAAAGCATCCGAATGCATTCTAGTCTAGCAACAGGAGCATACGTCTCATCGTAGTCGATACCTTCCTCTTGGTTGTATCCTTGAGCTACTAGACGAGCTTTGTCACGTGTGACTGAACCATCTTCATTTACTTTGTTTCTAAAAACCCATTTAGTACCAATTATCGAGTGATTAACTGGTTTAGGAACGAGTTCCCATACTTGGCTTCTCTCGAATTGGTTGAGTTCTTCTTGCATAGCAGAAATCCAAAATTCATCATTAAAGGCTTCAGAAATGTTTTTAGGCTCTACTTGTGAAATGAAGGCAGTGCTAGCAACGGAGTCTCTTAGTGATGATCTAGTAGTTACTCCACGTGAAACTTCTCATATTACTAAATTTTCTGGATGAGAAGGTTTGAAAGAGAATTTCTTAGGCAAACCCTCCAGAGAATCAGTTTCGGTTGAAGTATTCATTGGAGTAGAAGTTGATGGCTCAACGTCATCATCAAGAGTACTTACTGCACTGTTATCTTCATCAAAAGTCACATTTGTTGACTCTTCCACAATAAGTGAGCATTTATTAAAAACTCTATATCCCTTACTCTTGGCGGCGTAACCAAGAAAGATACCATCGTCAGCTTTGGCATCAAATTTGCCTAAGTTGTCTTTGGTGTTAAGGATAAAACATCTACAACCAAAAACTTTAAAATAAGAAACATTGGGGGTTCTCCCAAACCAAAGCTCATAGGGTATTTTCTTCATAATGGGACGAATCAGCACCCTATTCAAAATGTGGCATGCTGTACTGACAGCTTCTGCCCAAAAGTATTTCGGAAGTGAAAATTTATTCAACATGACTCTGGCCATATCGCTGAGAGTTCTATTCTTCCGCTCCACAACACCATTTTGTTGAGGAGTTCTAGGACAAGAAAATTCATAATCAAAACTATTTACATTACAAAAATTTTCAAAATCATAATTTACGAATTCGCCTCCATGATCACTTCGGATTCGAGTAATCATGTAGCCTTTTTCGGTTTGAACTTTCTTTACAAAAACTTTGAAAACAGAAATAGCATCGCTCTTATTAGCGAAAAAGAAAACCCAAGTAAATCTCGAAAAATCATCAACAATAACAAATGCATAAAGTTTGCCACCAAGGCTAGCTATTCTACTAGGACCAAATAAATCCATATGAAGTAGTTGCAAGGGTCTAGTAGTACTTACAGAGTTGATGGAATGAAATGAGGATTTAGTTGCCTTGTTTAGTTCACATTCGGCACATACCGTGTCCTTTTTGAATGTGATATCAGGCAATCCTCTCACTAGCTTCTTGGTAGACAGCCTGGATATAGCATCCATGTTAGCATGACCAAGACGCTGGTGCCAAAGTAGTCGTTTGTCTTTGTGGGCATATAGACATCTACCTGCATTGTTAGTATTTATAGAAAGATAGAAAATATATATGTTGTCCTCTCTTTTTCCTTCAAAAGCAATGTCTCCTGTTGACCTATCATAGATGTAGCAACTGTTTTGTCCAAAGTTAATATCATATCCATGATCAGCAAGATGACTAATGCTGAGCAGGTTATGCTTTAACTCGGTCACTAGGCAGACATCCTTTATTACAGGAGAAGGAGGATGACCAATGATACCATTACCTATTATGTGCCCTTTGAGATTATTACCGAAGGATACATATCCTTCTCTCTTCATCGATAGTGATGCAAAAAGATTTGCGTCTCCCGTCATATGTCGCGAGCATCCACTATCGAGAATCCACTTACTTTCAGTTGAGGAGGGAAGGTCCACCTACATCAAGAGTAGATGTGACCTTTGGTACCCGAGTTCTTGAGGGTCCTGAAAAGTTAGTCTTTGGAAACCAAGCATATATCTTTTTATCTACCAGTCTTCTAACTCTGCACTGTGGTGAGATGTGTCCATGTGATCCACAGTAGGTACAGATAGCATTTTTATTTATACTAGGAGCATGAGAGTAATATCTGTAAGCAACAGGATGAGGATGAACATGATGTGAAGAGTTAGCATGTAGATGATGATTATGCATAGAATGAGTGGCATGGTGATGGTGTATATGAGGCATATTATGATTGTGTTGTCTATGATGTGTGACATGCTGATATTGTCTATATGGCATGGCATGATGATTTTGTCTATATGGCATATGATGATCTTGTCTATATGGCATTGCATGATGATCTTGTCTATATGGCATGACATGATGATTCCTATGTGTGGAGTGATGTTGATTGTGTCTTTGTGCGTGATGATTGTGTACTGAGTGAGAATTATTCTTACGTGCACGTGGTTTGTGAAAGTTTGTGTATATAAATGCATGGTTATGTGCTGTATGAGAATGACATGGTTGACTAGCATGAGTGGTGTTGTGCCCATGTGATTGGGTTTGAGGTTGAAGCACCTGTTTACCCAATTTGGTTTCTAATCTCTTAGAAGCAGCTTGCAATTCATCAACCTTAATATTCAAGCCATATATTTTAGTCATGGAGATTTTGTGTCTACTCTTTTCTTCAGCAAGCAACGTGTTGAGAGTAGTGATTTCTTGAGCTTGTTGCTCAATACGTGCTTCAGCATCATGTAAGCTTATTTTAAGCTTGGATACTTCATTAGTGGCATCAGTGGGTGACGTGTCTCTAACATCATCAAGAAGTAAAGAAATTCTTTGTATCTCATCTTCCAGACTTTTGATTTTGTCCTTGGCATGTTTGTATTTACCAATGACCTTTTTGTGATCATCGAGTAAATCAGTAAAAGCATCGCCAAGTTCATCAAAAGAGAAGTCATCTAGAGTTTCATTAGATACCTTGTTGGAAGTTGCCATTAGGCACACATTTGCTGTATCTTGAGGAGAGCCTTTTTCTTCCTCGGAGTCACTCGCTTCACTTTCATGCCAAATTCCTGTGTTGGCATATTTCTTTGATGAATTCTTTTTGTATGGCTTCTCATAGCGGTTGCTCTTCTTCAAGAATGGGCAGTCTTTTCGGACATGTCCAGTCTTCTTGCAACCGTAATAGGTTGGCTCTTCTTCATTATCTTCTTGTGAATCCTTCTTCCTTCGATTGAAGCGAAGGAATTTTCTGAAGTTGCGAACCATGAGAGCTTGGTCTTCATCATCCGAGTTATCGTCTTCGGTCTCATCGTGATCAGCCCTTCGTCGATGAGCTTTGAGTGCGATCTTCCTGGTCTTCGGAGCAGGCTCTTCGAAGTCCTTGAGGTCAAGCTCGTGAGTCATGAGCTTACCCATCAAGGTCTCCATTGACATTGACGTGAGATCGTTTCCTTCTATGATGGCCGTCACCTTAGGGTTCCAAATCTTTGGCAACCCTCTGAGTAACTTACGAATCTTCTCGTGGTTTGAGTACTGCTTACCAAGCGAGGATAGAGGATTGATGATGTCGAGGAATCTTTTAAACATTTGAGTGATCGTCTCATTTGGCTTCATCTTGAAGGCTTCGTATTCTTGAGTGAGACAGCTTATTTTAGATTCCTTGACTTGTGTGGTTCCCTCATGTGTCACTTCTAGAAGTCTCCATACTTCATGAGCAGTGGTGCATGTGGAGACCCTGTTGAATTCATTCCTGTCTATAGCACAGAATAAAGCATTAATAGCCCTAGCATCTAGACTTGCCTGTTTCTTCTCCTCGACAGAATATTTGTCGTGTGGTTTCTCAATGAGGTCACCAACGACAACTATCCTGACGGGCTTTTTGTAACCGTCAGTGACGACAGTCCACAGGTCAAAGTCTAGAGACTTAAGATAGAAGCTCATCCTTGTTTTCCAATATGTATAGTTAGTTCCATCAAATAGGGGAGGCCTATGAGTGGACTGACCTTCACCATGATTGGAAATCAAGGATTGTGTGGTTGCCATGGATCAGCTCTTAGGATATTAGTCCTTATAAAGAGAACAGAGCTCTGATACCAATTGAAGAACAGTTTGGCAACTCTAGAGGGGGGTGAATAGAGTATATATAGAAAAATGACCAATTAAAATAACTCTTTCACCAATAATAAATAATCAGAGTAAAGTGCAGAAAATAAAAGGAGATCAAATGTCACGACCCGCACCCACTGTGAGGGTACGAGAATGTAACAACGCCCAGCCTACGCCGCAGTGTCGGTGGTAGAACGCTGTCCTAGGTCAACATACATCTAACAATATCGATCTAATCAGTTTATACTCCCCGAAATGGGGGTGACATGGCAGTAAAACTCAATCACAACTAAGGAAGAGATAGCACGATATAAAATAGAACTCAAGGAAATAAATAGATGAAAAGTAGTCCAAGATAATCCCAGCAATATCCAGAAGTACATGGTCTCAGATACAGAATGAAAGAATATACAACACTGAACTCCAAATAAGTCTAACTAAACAGTCTCAAGACAAAAAAAAATAAGATAAGGCCTAACTAAACTAGTCTAGGCAGTATGGTGATATCCTCAGCTAGAGCTGTCCGAAGAAGGTATCCTCCCAGGCCTCCTCCTCGTCCTCTATAATATTTTCAACAGGTCCAGTCAGGACAGGAGCGAGTACAGTACATCTCAACAATTCATAGCAGGTTAGAAAATATGAACATGCAGTAAAGTAAGATACAAGTACTGAAAGAAGTGCAGTATGTAAACAGAGAGAGAAAGCTGTAATAGAAATATCTAATATAAATAGAGAGCTAACATGTGGCTAGTGAGTCAGAGTACAATATGAACATGTAAATGGCCTAGGATGATTCTAATGCTACACTATGGAATGATTCTGATGCTACACTACTGGTGTATTATTCACATGTCCATTTATACTCCCCCGTACCCCCAATCAATACACAAGGATCCTGCCAGGTTATGTTATATGATGCTATGTAACAGACCCCGAAGGTGGTAGACCCCGAAGGTGGTACATAGTAATCCCATAAATGGGATAAGGATTCTAGGAAGACTCTGTGATCATAAGAGTATATGTCACAAGTGATCGAAGAATCAACGAAGCATAGTGATACGCTATGTAAGTGAAACGCACAGAACATAGAGTACCCGATGCTCCCTAAGGATAACATCTCAAGAAGGGATCCATATAGTACCAATCCGTGTGACCGCCGTGACAGTACAAGTAAAGTAATCTACTGCAGAAAATAATTCTAAGCAGGATATGAAATGATCAGAGAATGTACTCGCTTGTATCTGAGTGTCCGATATGAATCGTACTGTCCAAGGAGTGGTGTCTGGCTCCTAAACAGAACAGCACAAGTCACAACAAGTCTAAAATGATAAAATGAAGCTTTGCTATGTATTCTACATGATTCTAAGTCAATCTAGGCCAAAGTCAACTCTTGGTCAACTTTGGTCAACCCTAGAAGTCAAACTAGGTCAACCTTGTCTAAACTAGGCTAAATTAGTCTAGTCGAGTCTAGCTTAGTCTATACTAGGACACACAAGCCTATACTAGCTAGTACACACCACTACAAGGCTATGCAAGCCTGAACCAAACCTATCCCAACTATATCACATATCATAACATAGCTATATGCTACATAACTAGCATATACACAAACATGTCTAACTTATTATCAATATACATATACATATAGATACTAACATTAGGCATTCCATTTACATAGATATACATATGTCTATTTACATACGTTACACTATTTATATATACATATATGTACAGACATTCACATATAGTATATACCTACATGTATAATAAGAGAGAGGGAAGCAATGTGTGCTTGTGGCTGTGATAATGTGTGAAAGGATGTAGGCTAGTGTACAGGAATTATGATGCAGGAAATCAGTGAAGGCAATGTGTACAGGAATTTGGTGACAGTGAGAGTATCACAATATGAAATGCAGGAATTAAAAAGTGAAGAGTGTGTGTTCAGGTTATGAAACAAAACTGAAATGTGGGTGGTAAGGTGAGAGTGTACAGGAAAACAAAATATGCAGGAAAAGACAGTGGTGATGAGGTGTGTGATCTCAACATATCAAACCAACTCATAGGTTCCTACTGAACCAAAGGCAGTACATAAATTCTCAGGTTTAGATCTTAACCCAAAACCAAAACAGTTCAAAGTATTAACAGGTTTAAGAAGAAAGAAAAGGAAATCAGTTAAGAGAATTGGTGTACTCAAGAAAATCTAACAGTGAAGGGTGTGCAGGAAAACAATACAGTGTACAGGAACTCCAGGTTATTGAAGAGTGCAGGAAAATATTTGTGAGAAGTGTAACATGCCAAGTATGCAGGAATACAAATGTGACAGGGATAGGGAAGTCCAATAATGGACTGCTAACAAAGGAAGGAAATCAATTCCTTGCCAACTCTGATTTCAGTCACCCCTTAATCACACAACATGTCCTCAGGTTTTGAACCAGTGTGACAGGAAGTGATTGGCAGGAAAAAAAACAGTAAAGAAGAAGGACAATTGTGTTTGCAACAAAACAGTGAAAGGGCTGTGTCAAGGTGAACTTGTGTGTGTCACATGGAAATATGCAGGAATGAAATGAAGAGTGTGACAGATTTAAATGTGCAGGAATTAACATTAGTTAACCAACCAATCTCAGGTTATCAATTTACATAGCACCCATTCTCAGTTTTAGTACTCATGAACACTGAAAAAAACATTTAACAGTCCTATACTGTAAACTCAAATTTCCTGAACCAAAACACACCCAAATTAGTCCAATTTCATTTCAGATTTCAGATTAACCAACCTCATTTAAGAACAGTTTGAATACTCAAGTAATCACATAAAACTAAAACACAACAGTTCAAATTAGCCTTAAACTGAAATCTCAGATTTTAAGCCTCAAACAACTTCAAAACAAACCTAATTTCGACACACAGTTAGGATACACATAGGAGAACATGTTAGGGTCTTAGTTACAAGTAATTAACAATGTTAAATGGGTTTAAAAGATTGCTAAAGTTCGTTTTTAGAAAACTGGACAGAACATGATTTAGGCTGATACATTGGTTTTCAGAAAAATGGGAAATAAGAAGATAACAATGAAAATCAATTTAAAATGGGAATTTAATGGTTGGTAATAGATAAATATATTGTACACATGCTACACAAGTGGTTTGTGTCCACAAAAGTGGACACAAACGTGTCCAACGAAAGTAAGTACAAAACAGCGCACAAAACTGTGCAACACAGAATCAAGCATCGTGCACGTGTTCCCGACTCTCGTGTGCACGACACGACACGACACAACCCACGTGGTTGTGTCCCAGTGTCGACCTAGACTAGGGCTAGGGTTAGGACACCCTGAATCGTGTCCAAGTCGCGTGTACGCGACACAAAACACGCATGTCAGTGCTCAAGTAACAGCCGACTGCAACAGTGCACGAATCAGTGCACGTGCTCGTGCGTGTCCGACACGACACGAGAGCTCGTGCAACTTGACACACGGGGTGGCAGACATTGCCCCTTGGTGTGTGTCAAGTTTCAAGTGTCCACGACGCGTGTCCGTGTCGCAATCACGCCCGAGCAGCAGGGCACGTACAGTGCCTGTGCACGCGCACGCGCGACCACGTGTACACGTGTCTGTGCAGACTCGACACGACACAAAAATGACACAAGGATACAGGAAACCTATAAACGAGGTCAAACCCTAATTTCCTATTCAAACAAAAACTAAAAATGCACACGAAATGCCCATTGAGGCATTTCGACAAACACAATGCAAACGACATTGATACGTGTCCAAATAGGATACGAAACTTATGATACCTGACACGAAACCTATACAGACACTTAGGGGACTCCTAGGGTTTCCTAACCATGAAGAGAAATCGAAAATCCATGGAGAAATGAGAAAGTTACCTATTGTGTTCCTTCACAAGGAAAAGCCCCAAAAATGAGATCTCCTCAAGCTAGCCAATGGCTCCAAATTGTATCAATCCTGAGAATAGCCTCCACCAACAGTAGGGGACACTAATTAGGTTACAATGGAAGAAGTTTCAATGAAAATGGATTAATATTGAATAAACTATGAAGGATTTTCAATAGAGAGCAAACCTTTCCTTAGAAAAAAATGGAGGGATGAATAAAGAGGAGGCACAAACTTTGAGAGGGATTTTATAGCAAGGAGGGGGGAGTCCCTAGGCTGGTCATAATGTTAGGGTTAGGCTTTTGGGATTCAATCTAAGGGCTCTCATCCCATCTAGCATATTCAATGGTCAAAATCAAGGTCCCCCTTTAATCAAGTTGCAACCTAGTCATTCTAACTAGTCATGACTAACCATGACCAACTCAATTTCTAACTTAGTCTAACCATGACTAACTAGGACTAACCTAGGTTAGGTCAATTCTAGGTTGGGGCTACTAACAATCACATGGCAATTAATTAAATAATATTAAATCACACCATTTAATATAGTATATATTAATTCCAAATAATTATAATAATTTCAAATAAATTCAAGATAACCAATATCCTCAAGCTAAATGTAATAAACAAAAATCTCTACCCACATGGTTAGGCTCTAGGGCAGGCAGTTCACTACGGCTTCACTAGCTGCACACCAAATTACAAGTCATGATTTAAATAGTTTTTAAAATTATTAAAAATCACCAAAAATCATATTATTAAATTTAAAACCATAATTAAATAATTTAAATACAAAATTTCAAAATTACTCTCATTTCAGAAACTGGGTGTTACATCAAAAGAGCATACGCAAACACAGCGATTTTAACCTGGTTTCCCTCGTGGAGGACTAGTCCAGGCCTGAGAACTCTAGCTCAGGATTCAAATCCACTATTTGTGAAATAGTAGTTTACAACCGTGCCTTTACTTCAGAAGAGCACGTCAACTTCTAGCAGAGGATCGCAGTGGCGATTTGCTTGGAATTGTCCAAGCGACTTCTTCGACTCTTGCACAAGAATCCTAACTGAAAGATGCTGAGCACTCGAGACTTAGGAGGCTTGTGGCTAGTAGATGGGAAGGGTATGGCTTATTTCAGCTACAAGAGAGAAGAGAAGAGAAGATTGGATGGATTGGAATGAGAGAATTCATGCCCTATTTATAGTGTTTTTATAGGCAGAATTCGGCCAGAATTCGGGTAGGAAAATTCAAATATTTGGCCATTGGACAACTAGCAACCAGCTAACCCTAAAATTAGGGTTCCTGATTTCTAGGGGACAGAGTTCGGCCCGAACTCTGTGTGGAGGCAGAGTTCGGCCCGAACTCTGTCTCCAGAGCACAGAGTGGTTCAAAGGGGACCATTTAGGAATTTCTGGTTTGGTGGAGCTTTGGGATTTTTGGGTAGGCTATAGTCTAAGTTTCAAGAGCTCAGCATGACTCAGATTACATTAGTCTAGACTCAAAGAAAGTGTAAAATACAGACTCGAATCAACTGAGACACGGAAGCTGAGCTGTCTTCTGTCTTGAGCTTAATGCAGACGTCGTGTGTCGTATTGAATTATTACAGATATTATTTAGTCAATATTGTCAATATTTGGTTGACTGTGACTTTGTGTCAACATGTTGTTTACTTTGCTTTTGGAGTGTTATTTGTCTTATGGTCACTACTCAATTTCCAAGGATTGTTCTCTTCATGTCTGTAACTTCTGGATGGCTTATAACATGTATATTGAGTTATGCTCTTGAAAAATATATACAAGCATATCAGCCGTTTTACGAATGCATGCAATTATATATATCTTATATATTTTATTGCACTTTGAATTGATCTTTGGCTATTTATCTTTGATATGCAAACTTCTATCTTAAAGTTAATAAGGAGGATTCCTAAGGAAAATAGAGACATCATGGATAAAAGTTGGCTACACATTTCAAGGTTATTTTTAAATCTCTGAACTATATAATCTTATGAATATACTATCTGTCGTTTCTTTGTAAAGAAAAATTTGAATTTTTTTCTCGTGCTTATCATGTTTTTTTTTCCTTTAGAACTTGTAAAGCCTATCATGATGGTGCAAGGAGGTTTGTTGATATGGTTAAAGCAAGTAAGGTAGATCTACAAAAGACTCAATGTCCTTGTAGCCATTGTATGAACCTACAATACCATAATTTTGATACTGTATATGATCACTTGATCGTAAATGATATGCATCCTCGTTACACTACATGGATCTATCATGGGAAAAAGCCAAATACATTAGAAGATGAAAATGTAGAGTTTCCAGAGACCTATAACATGTACAAAGATGCACTTTTTTACGATGATGATGATGTTATGGAGCATATAGATGAAATAGAGCCTGATTTGAAAGATTTAGTGGAGGAGGCAGAACTTCCTTTATATTCTGGTTGTACTATCACAAAGATGTCTGCAACGGTTATGTTATACAAGTATAAATCTAGGTATAGCCTATCTGATACTGGTTTTGATGAACTTCTTAACATCATTCGAGATATTCTACCAAATGATAACATACTTTCAAGTTCATTATACTCCATGAAAAAGTTTCTCAAGGCATTTGATTTGGGGTATGAGAAGATACATGCTTGTGTGAATGACTGTTGTTTATTTAGAAAAAATTTCGAACATATGGAGATGTGTCCAAAATTTGGTGAATCGCGATGGAAGGTTAATAAGCGAACTAAAAAGGTTCGTAAAGGAATTCCTGTAAAGGTCTTGAGATACTTTCCAATCATACCTCAATTTAGGAGAATGTTTAAATCATCTGAAAAGGCAGAACAACTAACATGGCATTACAATAACACAAGTCAGGACGACATGATGTGTCATCCAGTTGACTCGTTTGCATGGAAGAAGATTGATAGTAAATTTCCAACTTTTGCAGCGGATCCTCGTAATCTCAGGCTCGGTCTTTCATCCAACGGATTCAATCCCTTTGGTGATCTTAGTTCTAGATATAGTTGTTGGCCAGTAATTTTGGCCACCTATAATCTCCCCCCATCTTTATGCATGTCCAAGGAGAATTTAATTTTGTCATTACTTATCCCCGGTCCGAAGCAACCAGGAAATAATATAGATGTATATTTGGAACCACTTATAGAAGATTTAAAAGAGTTATTTTCCAATGGAGTTAGTGTTTATGATGCATTCACTAAGACCACTTTTAATTTGAGAGCTATCTTGATGTGGACAATAAATGATTTTCTAGCGTATGGAAATTTATCAGGATATTCTACAAAGGGTAAAAAGGCATGTCCCGTGTGTGGTGTTTAGACATGTTCAAAATGGCTAAAGAATGGAAAAAAAATTTGCTTACATGTGCCACAGAATTTTTCTTCGACCTAATCATCCATTGCGATTGAAAGCAACTTGGTTTGATGGAACCGAAGAGCATCGATTGAGGCCTAAAAAATTAACTGGTTCAGAGGTTCTTCAAGTGGTCAACAATATTGTAAATGTTTGGGGAAAATCAAAGAGCCAACAACATGAAAACAGAAAAAGGAAGAGAAATAAAGATACCGATTATAATGATGGTGATGATCCTACACAGCTTACAAAGCGATGGAAAAAGAAATCTATTTTCTTTGAGTTACCATATTGGGAGGTATTTTTTTGTTCATTTATATTTAAGATTGAAAAACTTAATAGTCTTACTTGTTAAATTTAATACTATTCTTTTCATAATGCAGATTTTACTATTACGACACAATTTGGACGTGATACACATTGAAAAGAATATTTGTGAGAGTATTATTGGCACTCTTTTGAATATAAAGGGGAAAACGAAAGACAACTTGAATTCTCGAAAAGATTTGAAGGTGATGGGCATCAGAAAAAAATTACATCTCAAAGATGATAAGATTAATGCTAAAGGTACTATACCTCCGTACGTACTTTCAAAGAAAGAGAAGCATATATTTTGTGAGAGATTAGCAAATTTGAGATTGCCGGATGGCTATAGTTCTAACATTGCAAATCGAGTGTCATTACAAGACCACAAGATTTATGGCCTCAAGTCCCATGATTGTCACGTCTTAGTGCAGCAAGTGTTATCAGTGGCATTGAGAGGTCTTTTACCTAAGGGACCAAGGATTGCTATTTTTCGTCTTTGTGCATTTCTTAATCAATTATGTCAAAGGGTACTTGATAAAAATAGACTAGAGCTTCTTGAAGATGAAATTGCTGAGACTTTGTGCATGCTTGAAAGGTTTTTTCCTCCTTGTTTTTTCGACATTATGATCCATTTAACTATTCATCTTGGACAAGAAGCGTTAATTGCTGGACCGGTACCTTTCAGATGGATGTACCCATTTGAAAGGTAAGGATCTGTTTATGATAGAATACTATATTAATTATAGTCTAATTTGATTGATTACAAAGCTTAATTTTTTTAAATTATGATTAGGTATATGAAGGTGCTAAAAGGATATGTTAAGAATCGTTCAAATCCCGAAGGATGCATAGCAGAGAAGTATTTAGCTGATGAGTTGACACTTTTTTGTTCTGGATACATAAAACAAGCAGCTGATATAGGACATCAATATAGGCGTAATGAGGATTTTGAAGATAGCACAATAGTAGAAGGACGACCACTTGGTCAGGGTAGGACAAAAGATTCAATGACTTCTTCTATGTTAGAGATCGCTCATCGTTACGTTCTAAAAAATACTGCAGAAGTTGATCCATGGAGAGAGTAAGTTATAATTCTAAAGTACTAAATTTATTTTTCAATTTTTATTTCTCATTATTCACACTATAAATTATCTTTTTTTAATTGTTCCAGAATGCACAAAGAGCAGCTTATACGTTTAGATAAACGCTGAGCCAAGAATGAATCTCTTTTAGAAAAGCGACATATGAACACATTTAGTGAATGGCTGGGAAATGAAGTTAGAAATGTCACTAGCGGTCCAATGTCAAATATTGTTAGATGGCTTGCATGTAGGCCTAAGAAGGAAGTAATGTTCTATTCTGGTTATGTTATTAATGGAAATCGATTTCACACAAAGGTTGTTGAGAAAAGCACACAAAATTGTGGGATTTCTATTGAAGCAGAAAACCATGTGTCGAGCAAGTGCGAAAGACACTTCACAAGTAATGGGAAAAATAACTTACTATGGTATCATAAAAGATATCATGTTGCTGGACTATTACAAAATTAAAGTTCCTTTATTTGATTGTGATTGGGCAAATATAAAAAATGGTATCAAAGTCGAAGATGGGTTTACATTAGTTAACCTCCACCAAGGACAACATCAGTTTGAGAGGGATCCATTTATTTTTGCATCACAAGCAAAACAAGTATTTTATTCCAGAGAGTCAGACACATCAAATTGGTATGTTGTATTGAAAGCACCATCAAGAGGTTTTTATGAGAATGAGACGGATGACGGGAATGAATACATGCCATGCACTTCTTTAGATGTATCACAACTTAACTTGGATATTGATGATGAAGATTGTGTACTACGCGATCCTGAAGAATTATCTTATTTATCGGTAATTATACCAATGTTATTTATATAATTATCAATATTGAGCATGAGTAATTGTTTGATCAAATGTTTACATTATGAGCCTAATGAATTATTATGTTTTATTAACAGGCTGAAAGTGAAGACGGTGAAGACTCTGAAGATTGATCAAATTGTCTGAAAGTAAATATTTGGTCAATAAGATGGCAAAAAATGGTGAAGAAGTAAGTTCCTTAGATAATCCATACCCATGACATTCAAGCGATCATACCCATGTCATGTTTTATTAACAGGTTTGCTATGTTTTATTTTCAGATTATATGTGTGTGGGGGGGGGGGGGGGGGGGTGTTGAGTCATCCTGAGAAAAATACTAATGCATTGAGTATCTATTGTAGGCTAACTGTAGATGTGGAAGTTTGCATTTATGTATCAGTTGTAGGCTTTGTTCAGATACTGAACATGAAGAGTAACTCTAGGAACCATTAGATAGGCTCTGCCACCATATCTAGATCACTGAATTGATAATTAACTGCCCATTTCGATTTTGTCTACATGGATTTACAAACCACTGCCTAGCCTTTAGTTCACTACTTACCTCCCTTATTCACTGTATCCCCTTTGTTTCAGATGTATAAGTCACACATGTTCGCAATATATGCACAATTGAAAGTTCCATTACATTTCTATTATCTGCTGCAGTATTTCTCACATCATCATTCACATGCTTCATTAGTTTACTTGTTTATATGACACATTATCTTGTTAAGCAAACTGCACATCAAAATTCGTGTTACTGGGATTAACACAGTAACATTCAACAACTGTGAAATAACACCCACCTAACCTAGAAATGTGTACATGGCTCTTGAAAGGAAATGCCAATTTTTTCCAACAGACTATTATTAGTATCTGTTAAAGGGGACAACATAAGATGAATAAGTAGGTTATACAATTTACCTAAGTCATCCGGAATGGGAACCACCTTCTCCGAAGACTTCTCCATGAGTTGCCCTTTAAAGGTGTCCGTGTACACTTGTTTTCTGCACACCTAAATATTACTAAATAATTAGGAGACTAAGTGTGGTTCTTATTTCAAACAAAACTTTATATTCAATGTGTGGATTCACAAGTATAAGAATGTAAAAGTGAGAACAGATTTATCTATATGATAAAAACTCCTGTATACAAAATTAATGAAAACATAAAGACTAGTTTATAGGCACAAAATTTGGGGGAAAATAAATTTGGTCGAAATTTTTTAAAAGTTATGTAACATCATAGAGTTAAATATATTGTCTCACTTCTGTTTGTTAAGTTTTTCCTGGCGGATTGAATTTGGATATTACTAGTTCAAAGTATATTGTCATATTTGGTTTAGATTGATCAGGCACTTCACTGTAGGCTGTTAACAAGGAAATATGTTCATTATATTATGTATTGAACTGTTTTATTTGCTAACCACAAAAATTTGGGATAAAAGTTTTTTGTTATATTGGATGGTTTTAATGAATACTTTGTACGTTATCATTAGTATTGTGAAAAATGTCTGCTCAGACCCCTCGAGCCTAGGCTAATGTCACCTAGGGATTTGACAACTGTCAACAGCTGCTTGGCCCATATCAAGGGCTAAGCACCTAGGTTGTCATATAGTGATTCATATTATGCACCGGTCTGCTTGATTATTGTATTGTGCATCATAAGGCACATAACATAGGCAAATACATTGGAAAATTAATATAGCATATGTAGACAAGTTGAACACAATAAGCAACAATAAAGATTATCACTAAGCATGTAAGTGACCATCATTATAAAGTCAACAACTAGTGAAACTAAAACACAATTTAGACAACCATGATATGTTCTTAACATCCATAAATTTGTCTATTCAACACCATAAGGCCATAATTGAAATAATAGTCAACGAAACACCCAACAGAAAAGAACAAGAAATCCAAAAATGGAGAAGAAAGCTCAATAAATAGACAAAGAAAATAGAAAAGGTAAAACATTGAAAGAAAAAACAAAAATGTATGGTATCAATATCGTATTGTATCAGACAATATAAAAACATACCACTCGATTTTTTGTCCCATCCGATACACCTATACGATCTGTATCGTACGAGATTAACAACATAGCTAGGTACCCACTTAAGCTTGCCTTCTGTGGGAACAATGATTAGTTCATCATTTTAGATGGTTACCTTTTATAGGCAGGTTGTTGAATAATGATTAGCTTATTTGTGTACTTCTGCCTGCTAATTTGGAAGCTGATTCAACTGATTAAGGAAATCTCCAGTTGCATCTTGTTGTTGATTAGTTTCTTAAATTATTTACAGATACCTGATGCTAAAGGGCTTAGAGTTCTTGGTTTTTAGCAAGTTTTAGATTATTCTTTTATTCATGAAGCATTTGGAATGTGCAGTGTAGACCAATAGATGCACTTATTAAGATGAGCGATACAATATGAGTGAAATAAGCCCTAGAACGAGGGGTATGCCCTAAACGAACTTGGATGGACGTTGTAACAAAGGCATTGGTTTGTTTATGTTATAAAGGACATGTCCCTTAACAAAGCTGACTGTAAGAAAAGGATTCAAATTTTCAAATAGCCGACCCCAAAAATATTTGGGATAAAGGGTTTATCATTGTTGATATACAGTTACCACATATAATCAATCCAGATCTATCTTTTTACAGCAATCTATCTTTTTACAGCTATGTTGTTGTTTACATTAATCTACCAAGGGATTGGGTAATTATTTTTTGCCATATTAAAGGTTTATCTTCAAGCAATATTGTATAGAATGTTTTGATGTTTAACTTGCACTAAGTACCGGCAGAATTCAGCCACTGAATCTTGATTATCAGTGATGTGACTAATTTTGTCAGTAAGTTTAAAAGAAACAATGCTAGATATATTAACATATTTATGGAAAATCAATGGCAATTGCATGAGAATGATATCATTCTTACGTTTTTATGCTTCAGATTTTAAAACTAATTTATTAACAATAGAATCCGCCTTACATTTTTATGCTTCAGATTTTTCGAACTAAATTACAGAGAATTTGGTGGCTCCTTTTTGCATACTGTTTGCCTGTTTGGAGTAGGTATGATCTAGTGATGCACAGTATTCTTGGTGGTGGTTCATATCTCCATTGACTTGATGAAAGTCAATGTAATTTTGTACTTGAAGTTGAGGATCCTGGCACATATCATACATGTAAACTGTCATAGATAATTATTCACTAAATGACATAAGCAAGCTCTACGAGTTAATGCCGAGGTCCTAATGGTCAGAGATCTTGGATAACTCATGAGAATCCTTTCCTTTTATGCCAATTCAAATCAAGAATTCTATTACTAACTAATATTACTTGTCGACAATGATAGGTAATTGTAGGTTACATGATCTCAGTCAATGCTAAGCGACAAATACTAAGATCCTACTCCAGTTTTATATTTTAAGCAAATAGGTGAGTTGTACTATATCGTTCTATGCGAATGTATTTGCGATTTGTTCACTTAGGTCATCAATTCTTAAAGATTTTAATAAATATATTTAACTCTATGATGTTGACATAACTTTTATTAGTTAGCGGCTTGATAAATCTTTTTCTGTTATTGTTACATATGGTTTTGTTCTACATTATCACTGATGTTCACATGACAATTCATCTAGTAGCTTAGGTCATCAATTCTTAAAGATTTTAATAAATATATTTAACTCTATGATGTTGACATAACTTTTTTTAGTTAGCGGCTTGAAAGATCAAATTTATTTTGTACATATGCCCTCCTGTATACCATGTCATGAAAGATCCATCCTAAAATAAGAATAATATATAAAACCACATAAATCAAATAGTAACAACATGCTTCTCTAATGACTGCAGTTTTCTACAATAAAGAAATCTATATCCTTACATAACTGACGGTAAAGAGCAAATTGTCAGCAGTACAAAATTTGAAGAGAGGTTTCAAATGGCTAGTAGATGAATTCTTTGTTATGAGGAAAAGGGTGCTGAGTATTTGTTTCTTCATTTCTTATATTCTAAACTTTATTGAATGTCGTTCTCTCAAGTTTGTTTCTCTAAAAATACGCTCTCTCAGGTCAACTGCACTGGGATGCATGGGAGTTTATATGAATGTTGGTGTGGAAGGACAATTATGTTAGGAATTTTTTTTGGAGATAATGGTGTCCTGCAATAATGCCTCTTGTTTGGTTTGATTTGTCTTGGGAGGAGAGGAACATAAGAAGTTGTCAAAATGCTGTTACTACCTATAATGGGATTATAAGATTTTGATTTTTCGTTTCTTGTTCTAGACAAGTACTGCTCATATTTTGCTGTTGTTAGGACTTATGAGGGTAGAATAAGGGGTTGACTTGTGCAACTGGAGGATTAATCTGGTGTTCTGGTTCATGATTTTCACCTTTTATATAGAAATGATTGATATAATCTTTTCGCTATTTACATATAAAAGGATGCACTTGTGGTGGTTGGTGGGAAGTTGAATGTTGCAATCACCTCCCTCCACATCCTCTTCATTATCACCTACATCAACACCCATAAATAAATACAATAATTATATACAAACAAGTAAACATAGCAGAGGAGAAGGATACACTCTGCATGGATGATGGTGATGATGTTGAGAAGTTACCTATGTGTGTACATTTAAGTGTGTGTGTGACAGTCCAGTGTTGGGTGTAAGCAATTTGTGTGTTCTGTTAAATGTTTAACAGAGTAACAATGAGTGTCTAGTGTGTCTCGAGACGCAAAGGGTATGCAGCTATGTCTTGTTTAGTTGTGTGTGGGTGTTTTGAGGGTTGACTGCAGCAGTTTGCAGTAGGTGTAACTAAGAGCTGATCTCCTGTGTACCATAGAGCTAGAGCAGCAATAGCATTACTTGCTGTAGACAGCAACAGTTCCTACAGCAATCGTGCTGCAGGTTGCAACAACGAGTATGGGGCTAGATTTGAGTGTGTGCTATCTGAGTTGTGGTGCAGAAATGCGATGAGCAGTCCAGTTTTGTATAGTGTCTCTGTGACAGAGTACAAGAGTGCCCAGAGGCATATCAAAATTTAGTGTATCAATATAATGTGTGAGAGTATCAGAGGAAAGTCTCGTCCACAGTAGAACAAAGGGGAGGGGGTTCTGTTGAGTGTATGCAACAGTAGCAGCAGCTGCTATTAGATTGTATGAGTGGCATATAAGTATATGCAGCACATAGTATGATTATGTGTCTTATGATGTATCCACATGCCCATGTACCTGTGAGTGTAAAGTGCTTGTATCAGTTCACAGCAACCGAGAATCATGATCATGTGGTATCAATTGGTAAGCATTATGAGTATGACATTCCTACATATGGGTATTAGCATTATGCAGCAGCAGCAAGGGATCTTTTCTCCCTGTTGTTTTGTTCATAGGCCATTTGGTTAATGCCCTGCCAAATGTGTGTGTGTGTGTGTGTGTTTTAGGAAGAGAAGTTAAGATGGACAGGTAACTAAGGCTATACCATATGCACATATATAGAGTATTATCTAGATACATCTAAATATATATAATTATAAATATTTTGTGTTTTAGGAGATATATGAATACTAATGTTCTTTTGTGTGTATTACTTTTTCCTTGCTATAGTTTTCCTTGCTATAGTTTTTCTTGCACAGCTCACATGATATTATTTCATTATCTGTCTATGATATTTGCATTTGTTGCTATACTCTTTAGAAACTTCATACTATCTTTGGACATGATATGTTTAATAGCTAATATCATTTTTTGCTCAATTATTTTTTGTATTTTTGATGAAGTGCTCAAACAATGCTGCAAAGAGAACCAAAAAACACCGAAAAGCTTCAAAAATTGCTGCTATTATTGCATGTAGACAAAAAAAGAACCGGTCCTTACCAATATTTGATGACATTTCTAATGAAGATTCCAACTCTCCACCTAAAACATCATCCAACACATTACCAAATGGTTCTGTAGATGAGTTCAACGCAGAAAAACCAAAAAGAACACCTAGGGGTAAGGCAAGATGTTTGGCAGTTAGGAAACATGCAAAACATGCTCCTCTGCCCCTTGATTTCAACCATAGAGGCCAGCCTATCATGGAAAATGCTGCAAAGTTTAGTTCTTTCCTTGGCGTGACGGCAAGAGAGCTACTACCGGTTAATATGACTAAATGGAAGGATGTCTCAGTAGACTTCAACGATCAGATTTAGGAACATGTAACGGTAAGTTTGTTAGTATTGTTATTGATTTTTTTCTTATATTTTATATGATATTTAACCACCATATTTGCATCAAATTTTTTAGCAAAATTTTGCTGTTGATGAGTGCCACAAGGACTATACTTTTTGAAAGCTACTTAAGATTTGGCGAGATTGGAGATCCATTCTGGTGAAACAAGTGAGGATACAAGCGGAAGTGGTAGGCCTACAACGTGCTGCTAGTCTTCTCAAACCTGCAAATATTGAATCTCTGGATAAGTGGATGAAATTTATTAAAGCCAGAACAAGTCCTAATTCTTTGGTAATTCTAGTTTTGAGATTTTGTAGTACATACTTCATTTTTTAAAATACTTTTGTATCTCGTTATATCACCAATATTTTTTGTAGGAAAGAGCTGAAAAATTCAAAGAGATGCGAGCAAAACAACTTGATTTAGTGCATCGTACAAGTAGAAAAAGTTTTGCCGTTGTTGAAGAAGAGTTGGTAAGAATAATAGTTTATGTTAATATATTCTTTAAAATGTGAGATAACTGTTGATTATCTAAAAAATTTACTTTGTAGAAGGAAAAAAGTACAACACCTGATGCAATTTTAAGGGCTGATGTTTGGATTCATGCATATAAAGCACGAAAGAAAAATTCAGAAGGAGAAGTTCAAGACTCGAAAATAGTGGTAACAATATATATCCTGATATATTTAAGCTCACTTTTGTTTGTTTTTATAATTTAGTATTAATATATCTCCAATTTTTGTTTTTCTAGCAACAAGTAAAGCAATATAAGGCTGAGGAAGACCCTTCACAAAGGAATACTATAACAAATGATGCTGTTGCAAAATTACTTGGTCCGGATCCACGAGGAAGAGTAAGAGGGCTTGGATTTGGAGCAAATCCTTCAAAAGTGGATGGTCAAATTCATATGGGTAATAAAGTCAAAAGACTAGAGAATGAAGTGGAGAGCTTGAAGGGCTTAGTGAAAGATCTTTTTGTTCGGTTAGACAAAGGAGAAAATAACTCTGTAAGTTTATGAAATATCTATATTAACTTTTCTTTTGGTCTTGTCGTTGCATTTGATAACAAAATTTAATATTTGGCCTATTTAATATAATGACTATAGGAAAACACAAGTATTCAACATTCGGCCAACGACATAGCAAAAAGAAAACGCAAAGAAAATTCCAACGATCAGCTATCTTTTAATGAGAGATCAAAAAGCAAACAAAAGGAAGATAACGAGAGAGCACAAAACAAAAAAAAGCATTCAAATTTCCGCTAGTGAGAGAGGACAAAAGAAAAAAATAACAAAGCAAGTGGAGCAAGTACACAAGATTTTGGTAGTGAAGGAGCACAAAGAAGACAAAATGAATTAGCGAGTGGTGTTAAAGGTTCTAATCTTGAGAATAAGATGTGCAAATTGCTTAGTTGGTTTGCGAAAGATGAAGTTGTTGCTACTGCTGAAATTGCATCAACAGATCCAAGTGCATTGGTCCATCATGTTCCTTTAGGCCATGATTGTTGGAAAGTTTGGGTTCGCGATGAGATTGATAACATTGTTTTGTATCGACCAACATCTGAGTTCGGTAAACTTGCTTGTGCTGAACAAAGTACGATTGCATGGCCTATCAAATACATCAAATTGGATTAGGCTTCTTTATTTGAGGTAAAACTGCATTTTTTTCAAGTTTTTCTAAAAGTGTGATTTTTAAGAATTTCTTAAACTATGTGATTCTTTTTCTTCTACAGGTTTATAAACAAAATCTGGACTGCACAATGAAATATGGACGTTTACTTTATGAGGTTAGTCTTGAAAGCTTGAATAAAAATATATACCAAGTATAGTTGGAATTTTCTGTTCTGCTTGAATAAAAAGCTTGAATGAAATGTCCTTTATGTGGACCATCACCTTCGCATTACTCTTATTCACCCTTTACCTTTATCTAACATAATATTTACATTTCTCAGATAGCCCATAACATCTACTGAGTCTGCTGCCGAAAGCCCAATACAACACATGTTTCAGTCCTTGCTGATATCCCTATATTCCTTGTATAGTCCCACATATTATGTATATTAATATCTGCACAAAACTGATACAGAGATAATATTCACACAAGCCTAGACGCCCACAAGGACTGAACACACATGCATATGTTTACTGATCACACGCTTACCCAAGTATACCTATCCATACAGAAACTTATGCACAAAGCTGCAGACAATATGAACATAACCTTTGATACTCTAAGATACACCCCCAATCTACTGTTATGTAATAATTATTGCACTTTTGATACACACACTACCCTTCTCTGTATACATACAAAAATTAGAAGATGTACCTTACCAATGTGCACACTCCCTGATACCTGCAGGAGCATCCCCTTCCTAATTGTTGGTTTGATATTGTCCCCCATTACTTGCCTCTTGGATGAAAGATGCATCAAACAAAAAATTTGAGTCATCAGGTAGCTTTGTGCTATCATCAAAAGAAGCAAATAATTTGCTCCCTTCAATCTTAACGAGATAATCATGATTCCCCACACTGTCATCATTTATAACATCATTGCCAACAACTAGTGATTCGAAATTGGTAGAAATTCTGCTTAGCACCTTCTCACCACTGAATCCATCATTCTCCGCAACAATTGTAACCTTAGCACTGGGGTCCACCCCATTAATAGCAAAACTGACCTTACTAACTTCACCAGGGCTACAATCTAGTTCATTTGATGAACCCAAATCTTTGCTCATAGAAGTACAAGAATGTGGTGAATTGGTTGGGAAAATATCTTTGTTCTTGAACAATGTAACATCTCCAACATCTGTACTGTCATCAACTCCTGCCATCCTCTCACTGCTAGTTATTTTTCCCTTGGAAATATTTTCTAAAACACCCACTTCCTCTGCACCAGGTGTAACAAATGCGAGAGGTGATAGAGAGTTTGATTGTGTGATTGGAGGAACATCCTCAAGGCCACCAGGGGTTTTATCAAAATGTGGCAGCATCTTCTGCTTCCTATAAATATCAAGAAGCTTACCCCTGTTAGTCCCGGGGCTTGATCAAAAATGGTAAAACAGATGCAACAAAGATCTACGATGATACAAATACCAAATAACTCGATTACAATATGGAGGAGGAAAATAAAGAAGAGAAGATCTCTCGTTCTTCCTTGCAAATGTGTTACAATTGGGACAGAACGAGTTACAATAATCTAGAGAGAGATTAGAAGAAGAACAATGCTGGGGTGTCAAAACACCGTTGCTCAAAGCAAGATCGCCCCACACGATCTGCTTCCAGGAACCAGCAAGTTTAAAGAACTTGTGGAACGCTCGAAGTCACCTCTGTTCTGACTCCTCGGATGGGCTTGCAATGGCGGCAGCAGCTCTCTCTCTCTCTTTCTCCTTTTCTGACTTCTATTTTTCGTTGTAACCATAAAGGAGGCCAGAAGAGAGTATTTATAGAGAGAGGGTGGAAACCCTAGCCGTATCTTCAGTTTATGGAAAGATTGAATCAAATCCTACAAAGATAGCAACGAGATTAATTCAAATCCCACGAAGATATGAACGAAATTAATTCAAATCCCACAAAGATAGGATCTGAATTAATCGCATTGATTCAGCCTTTCCATAACTGACTTGTAATCTGCACAGTCAGCGGAGCCCTCCATGCGGCAGCAGCAGCAGCAGCCTGGCCGCATGAGCCTCATGGCCACAAGGGCCATGCGGCAGCAGTAGCAGCAGCAGCCTGGCCGCATGAGCTTCATGGCCACAAGGACCGCATGGGCCGCATGGACCACATGATCCGCATGAGCCACATGGCCGCATGGACCGCATGGACCGCATGGACCACATGAGCCGCATAGCCGTATGTACCGCATGTGCCGCATAGATCGCATGGCCGCATGAGCCGCATGACCGCATGGCCGCATGAGCCGCATGAGGCCGCATGCCGCATAAGACCGCATGGCCGCATATGAGCCGCATAAAGACCGCATGACTGCTGACGTGCTAAGTGCAAAGTGTGCTAAGAAAATGCCACATTATGCCTCATGAGCCCATGAGTCCGAGTCCAAGTCGCTAATCCTCTTTGGGGCTTAGCTCCAAATGGAATTAATCTAAGAGAATGATAAAAGCATTAATGCTTAATCCTTGGAGCCTTATTCTTACCTCCTAGTAAAATCATCCACATGGTTCCCTCCTTAGGGTCACCACCCCATGTGCATCTCTCAACAACACACCCAAGTATATATGTTGAGATAACTCATGGTGTATTTCCGATGTGGGACTAAAATTTACAAGGTATGTTGAGAGCAAGCTCTCTCCATGTAAAGAAAGCACCAACAATCCTCCAAATATCACAATATATATATGTGTCCAGGGTTGAGCGTTCCCTACAGTAACTGTCTATTTTGTATTAGGATAGATGTCGCTGAAGACTTGAATCTTCCCGCATGGGTTAAATAATAATGTGATACAAGAGTGGACTATGCCTTGAATTCTGTACCACAATTGTAATTCTTTCCACTCACAAAGTGTAGTTATGTGTGCTTCTGGCTGCACATTAAAGGTCCTGTGCCAGCCTTGTTTCAGTGTATAATTTTGGACGTCTACAAGTTTACCCTCAAGAGACGGCCTGTTATCTCTTTCCATACACTATAGATGAGTTCTTTATTAAAGAGATATGGCATGAAGCCTTGCGCTTCCTTGCGGTGCTATGCCGCTATGACATGGCCTGAAGCCGAGACATTACCCCTACCTAGAAACCTCATCGTAGTGTCATATTACTGTAGCATGAGGTCTCAGCCTCTTTGTAGTGCCAATCTACTCAGCATGAAGCCTAAAGCTTCCTTGCGGTGTTACGCCGCAACGACATGGCTTGCAATGCCGAAGCTTTACCCCTACTTGGGTACCTCATCGTGGTGTCGTGCCACTGTAACATGGGGCCATCCTCCCCTTTGTAGTGCTGTCTATAACTCTTTAATTACGTCATACAGCATTAGGCTACCTGCCTATTTGCGGTGCTACGCCGCTATGACTTGGCTTGCAAGGCTGAGGCATTACCCCTACCTGGGAACCTCATGGTGGAGTCACCCTACTGTATATGGAGTTTCACTCCTTGTAGTGCTGCGCTACCGTGCTTCCTGTAAAGCACACCAGGCATTCACTCTGCCTGAGAACTCATTAAGGCGTTTAAGCCACCCTTCTACAGGATCTATTTTTTTCGCAGAAAATATATAGTAGACAATAGTGGTTATGGGTTCGTATCCCTTCCATGTTTCAGAGAACAAGTATCCACTGTTACCTGATAGTTTCCCAGTCAGTGATCCTCCTTTGAACCAAAAGTTAGATGCCTAGTAGATTTTTCTTTCAACTAATAGCATAAAACTTTATGGTAGGATTACAAAGACACACTATTAGAATGCCTTCAAGCCCATTTTACAAGTTGTGTTATCGACCAACTGGCGCTTGAGGCCCTTTGTGAACGGATCTGCCAGGTTCTCCTGACTCCGAACATCAACCACTGCAATTACACCTCTTTTGATAAGATCGTGTACTGCCCTGTGCTTCAACCGTACAGTCCTCTTCTTTCCTTTGAAGAGGTCATTTGATGCCACACCGCATTCGCCTGGTTGTCACAGTATATCGGTATTGCCGGTATCTGAGCCCCAACCACTGAAAGATCATACATGAGCTCCCGAAGCCATTCTGCTTCATCTGCTGCAGTTTTAAGTGCATAGAATTCAGATTCCATGGAGGAACGAGAGAGTATAGTCTGCTTCTTCGACTTCCACGATATAGCAGCTCCACCCAAGGAAAAGATATATCCTCCTGTGGATCTCTCGCTTTCTACCTCTGAACACCAGCTAGCATCACTGAAGCCTTCCACTACTGTCGGATACCCGTTGTAGTGTAGTGCATATGTCTGAATCTTCTTGAGATATATCATCACCCGCTTCACAGCTTTCCAGTGCTCAACCCCTGGGTTGCTTGTGAACCGACTCAGCATTCCCACGGCGAAAGCTATGTCAGGCCTTGTGGCAGTGGTTACATACATCAAACTTTCGATAACGCTAGAATACTCCAGCTACCTGACGCTTTCCCTTGAATTTGGTTTCAGCTTCTGATCACACCTGTATGGCGTAACGACCCCTGGAAGATCCTTATAACCATAGCATGTGAGCATCTTCTCAATGTAGTAAGATTGTGACAGCGCTACTCCAGTGTCTGTCCGGATGATCTTTATGCCCAAGATGACATCTGCATCCCCCAAGTCTTTCATACTGAACTTGGTTGAGAGAAACTTCTTTGTCTCTGTGACACAGCCTATATCCGTACCTAGGATTAGCATGTCGTCCACGTACAGACAAACAATGACTCCTCTTCCATCAGCGAACTTTGTGTAAACACATTTGTCCGTCTCGCTGACTCTGTAGCCGTTTGACTTAATAACTTTGTCAAACTTCTCATGCCACATCTTGGGAGCTTGTTTCAAACCATACAATGATTTCACCAACTTGCAGACTTTGTCTTCAAGACCTTTGACGACAAATCCATCTGGCTGTTACTTGTAAATCTCTTCGATCAGCTTCCCATTCAGGAATGCTGTCTTTACATCCATCTGATGTATCACCAACTTATGTATAGCTGCTAGAGCAATTAACATCTTGATGGTGGTCATCCGAGCTACTGGAGCGTACGTGTCAAAGTAGTCTATCCCCTGTTTCTGAGAAAATCCCTTGGCTACCAGCCTGGCCTTGAACTTGTCAATAGTTCCATCTGCCTTCATCTTCTTCTTGAAGATCCATTTACATCCGATGGGCTTTTCTCCTTCAGGTAGATCTACCAACACCCATGTGTTATTGGAGGTGATAGAGTCAAACTCGTCATTCACTGCCTCCTTCCAGAAGATAGCATCTCTGGTCTTCATCGCCTCATCATAGGTAAGCGAATCTGCTTCCACATGATAGGTGACAAAGTCATCTCCGAAGTCTTTCGGTCTCCTCGCTCGCTTAGCTGACGGCTCTGTGAGTTCTGGTACAAGAGTTGTTTCATCAACAACAGCTTCTTCTTGGACTACTGACCCATATGAGATTTCAGTCTCATTTGTACCTACATCATTTTTTGGAATGTCCAAAAGAATAATATTTTTGTCTTTTGCAAACTTGTCTTCAAAGTATTCAGCATCGCGAGATTTGATGATATAATTTGACTCAATATCAAGAAATCTCCTAGCATCACTCTTCTCGACATACCCCAAGAAGATTGCCTTCGTAGTCCAAGTCCCTAGCTTCTGAATCTTCAGATCTGGGAGCTTCACATATGCCAGACACCCCCACACTCGAATGACGTTCAAGTTTGGTCTGACTTTGAACCAGAGTTCATGAGGAGTTACGTCCGAAGTTGCATATGGCACTCTATTCAGAATGAAAGTGGCCGTTAATGCAGATTCTCCCCAGTGACATTTTGGAAGACCTGCAGCAAGCAACATAGAGTTTATTATTTCTGTTAATGTTCGGTTCTTTCTCTCTGCTACTCCGTTGGATTGAGGAGAATATGGAGCAGTAGTCTCGCATATAATTCCATGTTCTTTGCAGAATGATGCAAATTCATGAGACCTGTACTCCCCACCTCAATCACTTCTCAACCTCTTGAGTTGTTGTCCAGTCTGCCGTTCAGCTTCGGCCCTGAACTCTCAGAACTTCTCGAAAGCTTCATCTTTAGACTTGAGCAAGTAGACGAATGCGTATTTTGAGAAGTCGTCGATGAAGGTTATGAAATACTTCATCCCGGCCTTCGTGGAGAAATCTTTGAAGTCACAGATATCGGAGTGCACCAACTCCAGAAGATCTGTGCTTCGATTGACCCGATGAAAGGGTTTCCTAGTGATCTTCGTCTGAGCACACACTTCACACTTCTCTACCTTACCCCCACATTTGGAGATAAGTCCTAGACTAGATATTTTGTTAATTCTTTTACAATAAACATGTCCTAGTCTATTATGCCACAACTCAAGAGAATAATCAGAAGATGCAACTGCATTAATGTCATCAAACTGGTTGACAAGCTGAATTTTAAACATTCCTTCGGTTAGATAAGCCTTCCCGAAGTATGTTTCCTTCTTAGACATCACCATCTGACCAGCATTGATATCCATCCTGAAGCCTGCGTTGCAGAGCAGGCTCCCAGAGATCAGGTTCTTGGCAATCGCCGGAACATGCTTCACACCTTGAAGCGTCAGAGTGTTTCCATAAGTGAGTTTCAGTTCTACGGTCCCGATCTCCAGAACTTCAGCTTGGGCTTGGTTCGCCATGATAACCTTCTCAGATATCGGCTGGTACGTGACGAACCATTCCTTGCCAGAACAGACATGGCAAGTCTCACCAGTGTCTATCCACCAGTCAGAGTCAACCCCTACAGTTGTGACCTATGTGATCATAGCAACAAAGTTAGAAACCAATGAAACCTTATTAGGCTCACCTTTCTCTGATTGTTTAGGCTTAGATCTGCATTCACTCTTGTAGTGGCCTTTATTGCCACAATTGTAACAAGTCACGTGGGACTTAGTCTTCTGTTGCTTGAATGAAGGACACTTCACTTTCAGATTAGTGAAGTCCTTCTTCTTGGGATGAGAAGCCACCTGCTTCCCCTTGGGATCTCTCGTCTGCACAAGATTGGCTTTAGCCAATTGTTTGGATAGAGTGTCCACTTCTGTTGGGAACGCATCTCGTCCTCAACATGGATCTCTTGAAGTAGATCTCCCAAGCTAATGTCTAGCTTCTTTCTGTACATCCTTGCATAGAAGGTACTCCATCCAGCAGGAAGTTTTGAGACGATCCCTCCGACGACAAACTTGTCGGGAAGGGGCATCTCTTCGTCTTCCAGTTTCTGATGCAGCTTTAGAAATTCCTTCACCTGGGCAACATGGACTTTTCGTCCTCAAAGAGCAATTTGTGATATTTTTCAACCACAAACATCTTGCTCCTGGTCCTGTCTTCTTCATACAGATTTTCCACAGACTCCCATATGTCTCTGGCAAGTTCCTTCTTTGAGTAGGATTCTGCCAGGAAATCCTCCATAGCATTTAGGATGAGAAGCCTGCAGATGCTATTTTTTCTTCTCCACTTGGCCTGGAGTTTGGTAGCCGCGTTGATAGCGGCACTAGATCCAGTATCTGGAACAGAGGGTTCTTCCTCCAACAGAACATGATCAACGTCTTTTAGTTGAAGAGTTAGGTAAACCTCTCTTCCAGACTTGATAGTGCTCTCTATCGAATTTTTCCAACTTGCAGAAGTCTGATTGGAGGAGCGAAGCATTAATGTTTTCCATCTACACGGATCTTGCTTTGAGATTGTTAGTCCCGGGGCTTGATCAAAGATGGTAAAACAGATGCAACAAAGATCTACGATGATACAAATACCAAATAACCCGATTATAATATAAAGGAGAAAAATAAAAAAGAGAAGATCTCTCGTTCTTCCTTGCAAATGTGTTACAATTGGGACAGAACGAGTTACAATAATCTAGAGAGAGATTAGAAGAAGAACAATGCTGGGGTGTCAAAACACCGTTGCTCAAAGCAAGATTTGCCCCCACACGATCTGCTTCCAGGAACCAGCAAGTTTAAGAAACTTGTGGAAAGCTCGAAGTCACCTCTGTTCTGACTCCTCGGATGGACTTGCAATGGCGGCAGCAGCTCTCTCTCTCTCCTTTTCTGACTTCTATTTTTCGTTGTAACCACAAACGAGGCCAGAAGAGAGTATTTATAGAGAGAGGGTGGAAACCCTAGCCGCCTCTTCAGTTTATGGAAAGATTGAATCAAATCCTAAAAAGATAGCAACGAGATTAATTCAAATCCCACGAAGATAGGTATGAAATTAATTCAAATCCCACAAAGATAGGATCTGAATTAATCACATTGATTCAGCCTTTCCATAACTGACTTGTAATCTGCACAGTCAGCGGAGCCCTCCATGCGGCAGCAGCAGCAGCCTGGCCGCATGAGACTCATGGCCACAAGGACCGCATGGGCGGCATGGACCACATGAACCGTATGAGCCGCATGGCCGTATGGACCGTATGGACCGCATGGGCCGTATGGACCACATGAGCCGCATGGCCGCATGTGCCGCATGGACCGTATGGCCGCATGAGCCGTATGGCCGCATGGCCACATGAGCCGTATGAGCCGCATGAGGCCGCATGCCGCATAAGACCGTATGGCCGCATATGAGCCGCATAAAGACCGCATGACTGCTGACGTGCTAAGTGCAAAGTGTGCCAACAAAATGCCACGTTACGTCTCATGAGCCCATGAGTCCGAGTCCGAGTCCGAGTCCGAGTCACTAAGCCCCTTTGGGGTTAGCTCCAAACGGAATTAATCCAAGAGAATGACAAAAGCATTAATGCTTAATCCTTGGAGCCTTATTCTTACCTCCTAGTAAAATCACCTACATGGTTCCCTCCTTAGGGTCACCACCCTATGTGCATCTCTCAACAACACACCCAAGTATATATAAAACTCATAGTGCATTTCCGATGTGGGACTAAAATTTACAAGGCATGTTGAGAGCAAGCTCTCTCCATGTAAAGAAAGCACCAACAACCCCTAGGATAGTGGAATGTATCTAGAGATAAACCAAGTTTGTTACTTGCAGGTGCAGCACCAATAGGGCCATTAGCGGATGGCCAGCTAAATGGCAAGCCAATAACAAAGTTTGCCCTCCCCCTGCCAGGCCTCTATACTCACTGATAGGTACACATAGCAGTGGTCACACGCAAGTATACCTATCCATACAGAAACTTATGCACAAACCTGCAGACAATATGAACATAACCTTTGATACTCTAAGATACACCCCAATCTACTGTTATGTAATAATTCTTGCACTTTTGATACACACACTACCCTTCTCTGTATACATACAAAAATTATAAGATGTACCTTACCAATGTGCACACTCCCTGATACCTGCAGGAGCATTCCCTTCCTAATTGTTGGTTTGATATTGTCCCCCATTACTTGCCTCTTGGATGAAAGATGCATCAAACAAAGAATTTGAGTCATCAGGTAGCTTTGTGCTATCATCAAAAGAAGCAAATAATTTGCTCCCTTCAATCTTAACGAGATAATCATGATTCCCCACACTGTCATCATTTACAACATCATTGCCAATAACTAGTGATTCGGAATTGGTAGAAATTCTGCTTAGCACCTTCTCACCACTGAATCCATCATTCTCCGCAACAATTGTAACCTTAGCACCGGGGTCCACCCCATTAATATCAAAACTGACCTTACTAACTTCACCAGGGCTACAGTCTAGTTTATTTGATGAACCCAAATCTTTACTCATAGAAGTACAAGAATGTGGTGAATTGGTTGGGAAAATATCTTTGTTCTTGAACAATGTAACATCTCCAACATCTGTACTGTCATCAACTCCTGCCATCCTCTCACTGCTAGTTATTTTTTCCTTGGAAATATCTTCTAAAACACCCACTTCCTCTGCACCAGGTGTAACAAATACAAGAGCTGATAGAGAGTTTGATTGTGTGATTGGAGGAACATCCTCAAGGCCACCAGGGGTTTTATCAAAATGTGGCAGCATCTTCTGCTTCCTATAAATATCAAGAAGCTTACCCCTAGGATAGTGGAATGTATCTAGAGATATACCAAGTTTGTTACTTGCAGGTGCAGCACCAATAGGGCCATTAGCGGATGGCCAGCTAAATGGCAAGCCACTAATAAAGTTTGCCCTCCCCCTGCCAGGCCTCTATACTCACTGATAGGTACACATAACAGTGGTCTATTGCTGCTACTGCCTAATTGCTGCTTCCAAATACAGCACTCCTACTACTGTTGCACTCTTCCTTCTTCCCTACTGTGCCTACCCCTACTGCCACTTCTTCTGCTTCTAACTTCCCCTTGTACAGACTTGTATCTATCCACCCTTCTACAAGCTGCTGCTCCTTCATTCTCTACACAGAGTAGCAACTGCTACTGCTACTGCTACTACCTGCTTCAAATCCCCACCACAGTAGTATATACTGCTGCTACTTGTTGCTTCTAATGCATAGTAACATCTTGTTGTTGCTATTACTGCTTTGCTAACCCCTCATGCACAGGTGCCCCCTCACAGGTGTTACTAGTGCATCTGCCCCTAATGCTCACTGCTTAGAGCTATCTTCTTAATACCATTCAATATTGCAGCGGTCTTGACCAATACAATAATGGACAAGTGAGACTCATCTTGAATTTATTTATTAAATCCTTGACAGAAAATTTATCCATCAACAGCTGATTTTTATTTATTTGTGCGCATATTACCAATTTCAATATGGACGAAATAGGACGATTGACTGAGCAATGGTTGTGTTTGTGCATACATTAATTTTTGCCATAATACTCATTTATTTATGTATATTTTTTCATTGTTGTGTTTATATATACATCAAATTGGATATAATGAACTAAAACACATTTTATGTTTGTGCAGGTTATCAATCAATGAAAATATTTGGGTTTTGTGTTTGAAGCTTCACCTCTGGAACCATTTGAGCCAAAATTTGTCATAGAAGACAATTAACATTTTTTTTCCCCAAAGTAGGACAAATTATGAAACAAGCTCAATTTGTATTAAAATATTGTATTGTTCTTATAATTCAGTACTAAAATACTTTTGTAGTTCATGAAACAATATGGCATGATACTTTGGCATAGGCTTTTGTTTGCTATTAATGTACTTTGGCTATTGAATCCGATTATTTTTATGATATCACGTGTCTGGATTTTTTTGAATTACATTTCACTTTTGTAGTTTGATTGGAATTATATGCCAGTGATCAACTATTTCTTTAACTTATGTTTATTATGTTATATACTTTGTTTACCATTGATATCCTTGCTTAAATAAATAGGCCGGATTGGTAAGGAAATAATAATAATAATAATAATAATAATTATTATTATTATTATTATTATTATTATTATTATTATTATTATTATTATTATTATTATTATTAGATAAAAAATTCATAAAATATTATTTACAGCACGCTACATATGTCATAAATGGTAAATATCAAAAATATCTTTTACGGCATCAAAATATATGCTATATTTGATCATGTGCGAGTAACTATTACGGTGTGCATCTATAGGCCGTATTTGACCCAACGCGAATATCTATTATGACGCACATATATATGTCGTGAAAGGGCAATTACGGCACACGAAATATGCCGTAAATGGTTGTCGAAATTCAGTAAAAAATATCTATTACGGCGTGCACATGTATGCCATGAAAGAGCAACTACGGCACACAAAATATGCCGTAAATGGTCGTCGAGATTCTGTAAAAAAGACATTTACGGCGTTAATATGTTTACATTTACGGCATTCAGAATGCGCCGTAAATAATAGGTTCATTTACGGCATGAGCTTTTACGGCACCAAAATGTATGCCGTAAAAGATCATTTACGGCGCGTTTCGCGTACCGTAAATGATCAGTATTCTTGTAGTGAATAATAGTAATAAATTTAATTTTGGAAAGTAGTTTTTAAAATTAGGGTCTCAAAATCCCAAAGGTTCATGTAGTAATTTCACATGGATATATACTAGTAATAATAGTAATAAATTTATTTTTGGAAAGTAGTTTTTTAAATTTAATAGTAATAAATTCGACCGTCTTATACTAGTAATAATAGTAATAAATTTAATTTAAGACTCAAAACTATTCTAATTTTTTCCACTTTCCAAAGTCATATAGGACGGTCGAATTTTTCCTTTTCTTCTCTCAAACCCTCTTCCTTCTCCCAACCCCTCTTCCAAACCCTATTCTTATCAAAATGTCGTCGGAGAAACAACGACTGTCGTCGAAGGGGAAGAATCCACACAGGGATGCGATACAGGCCCGAAGGGCAGAACTTGCAAGGGCGGCAAAATCCAAGATTATGGTCGCTAGGACAGAGGCCGAAAGGGCAGCGGCGGAAGCAGCGGCGACGGCAGTGACGATGAAAGCGGAGGCGGCTGCCAAGCCACCTACAAAAAGGCTAAAAAAACTCAATGCTCGACAAAGACCGAAAAATCTATCTTCGATACAGAGTCGTCGGAAGACTCAACTTATGAAGATCGAAGGCGTACTCAAGCGAAGGCTAAGGTGGCAACGGATACAGAGTCATCAGCGTACTCTGAGGATTTTGAATCCTCATTAGAAGAGGAAAATGAAGAGGAAGAGCAATCATCAAATAAGTCCCAGGATGGAGAGGAGGTAAAAAAAATTAAAGACTCTAAATCTAAGAAGATTTATATTAAATATTTCAAGAAAAAGGCTGTTATGCCTGAAAGATCAATTAAGATGGATAATGTCGAAGACGAAGCTTTCCTGGATATATTAAAATTCTATCAATTGGAGAAACTGAACAAATCCTGTCTTGAGAAAATCTTTCAAACAATAGTAAGATAATTTTACTCAAATCTTTCGGCTGAAATTAAAGAAAAAGAAGAGGATCAACAACTGATGTTTCTGAGAGGGAAACTGATTAGGGTAAATGTTGCTGTCATCAACAAATTTTATGGATTTGATCCAGTTCCTGAGTTTGATATGAAAGATATTGATAATGTTTCCATAACGGAAGCAATTCATGAGATTACAGGTGTATCAATGGGTGCCAAGACCCCTCAAAATATATACAAAGATCAATTAAAAACTTTGTATAAATTGTTGCATACCTACGTATCTCAAACACTCAACCCTACTGGACATGAGTTTTCCATCCATCCCGAGAGAGTAAAATTCCTTTATTATATGGGAAAGAAAAAAAGGATGGATATAGGTTCCTACATGTTCAGTAGAATGATGCATCTCGTGGAAAAACCAACTGCAAGGACAGCTCTCCCTTTCGGAGGATTTGTATGCTCGATGGGTAGTAAACATTCTGTCCCAAGCTTAGCAGGGGATGTTTATATTAAAAACAAAGGCCCCATGAGAAAACTAACCTTCACTCGAATGTTTAGAAAATGAGCAGCAGCTGCAAGCAAACCATCAACATCTGAAAAACCATCAACTTATGGAATCAAAAACACTATGGACAAGGTTGATGATCTATACAATTTTGTTGCTGCAAACTTTGAGAATGTCTTCAAAGAGATGAAGACTATATCCGACAACCAGAAGTTGATTCTGGATAAGATTAACCAGATAGAGGTTGAATTTGCTGACCAAGAATAAGATTTTTCTTCCCTCGTGAAGAAGGTAAATGGGGCTAGCCCAAACTCTTATGTAAAAATATACACTGTACATACTGACACTTTAATGCTAGCCATCACTTTGATACTTCTATTTATATTTCTGGATGTCATTTCTACATATACAGTGAGTCCATACTGACTATAATTTTTCTTATTCCGTCCCTCAAGGTGTAGGTGAAGGATATTTTGAGAAAGAAGAAGAAAAAGAAGAAGGAAAAAAAAGAAACAAGAAGAAAAAGATGGAGATGGCTATGAAGATTCATCTTTTGAGTTTTGAATCTTTTATTTCAATTTGGAAGTAATATTTGACTTGTAATATGGTTCTGAATATTTATTGGTCATGGCGGTCAACTAAATTTTATGTTTGAAATATTGTAAGACTAAACTTTTCGCTTGTACTAAGTGCATATTTCATAATTTGTTTGGAAAATGTAATATGGTCTTGAATTTAGACTAGGTCTGATATTTATTTAGATTATTGTATTGTGAATTATGCAGGTTCTATGTTGAATTACTAACGTGGATTGGGCAGATTACTGTAACGTGAATTATGCAGTCTATTGGACTTGGAATGAAGTATACTTAATTTGATTATGATTTTTTGGTTGAAGCGTTTATTTGATTGGCAGTTGGCCTTCATAGATGATATTGATATTTTGGTGTATTCCTTTGATTTGGAGATGTCCATCACAGATTTTATGAGTCCTGGTGCATTCCTAGGGTTTACAGATGGCCTCATTACGGATGCATTCCTGGGATCACTAAAACTTTATTTGATTGTAATGTGTTTTGCTTTTTGTAAAAAATCATTACATCGATGCCATCAGTATGAATTCGACGCCAGTGTCTGTTTATCCCTTGTTATTGCTGAAGCAAAATTGTAATCCTGCTTGTTCATCCCTTGTTATTGCTGAAGCATAATTATAATCCTGCATGTTCATCCTTTGTTATTGCCATTAGTACATCGATACCATCAGTATGAAGTCGATGCCAGTGTAATGCATAATGTAATGTAAGAAAAATTCTCTTTGATAGTAGGTTAATTATATTCAAACACACGTAAGAAATTTTGTGCAGCCATACAGTGGAAGCATGATAAAATGATATTCGAATTTTCTTGAACATGATTTAATATTAAATGAATATACTTTGGTAAATGATATTAAAAATACTGTAAATATTTGGTGAAAAAAATATGAGATACTTGAACATTTCCAGTCCTAAATGTACCATACTTTGTTAAAAGCACAGAGAGTGTCCATTCTCCGTTTTCAAAGAACGGAGAATGGCCATTCTCCATGTTAAAGGAACGGAGAATGACCATTCTCCTTGAGAATGGCCATTCTCAGTGTTAAAAGCAAAGAGAATGGTCATTTTCCGTCCAGTCGCCGTGTTAAAAGCAAAGAGAATGGCCATTCTCCGTCTATTTGTCGTGTTAAAAGCAAAGAGAATGGTCATTCTCCGTGTTAAAAGCAAAGAGAATGGCCATTCACCATCCAAAAAAAATATTCTCTTCGAAAATATTATCATTAGAAAAGTAAAAAATATTTCGTCCGATCAATACAGATTTTTTTTTAAAATATGTGAGCAGATGATCCGCCCGACCTCAGAAGCAGGTTTTCTCAGTTCACCACCACCACCATGACATGTAGCTTTATTAACAAAATATTAAATTATTAGATAAAAAAATAAGATTTCTGAAAATGGCATGGACAGTAAAATTAGAGCGGCGCCGCTGGTACTTCTTCTTGTTCGAGGAGGTTTCGATGACGTCCGACGCGAACCGGAACGATTCTTCTCGGTGCAGCTAGTACTCCTCGTTGTTCTAGGAGGGCTCGACGACGTTCGACGCGATCCGGACCGATTCTTATTTCCTTCTTCATCTCTGTTTCTCTTTCCACCATCACCACGGCCTGTAACCAAAAAAAATTACGAAATATCAAATTGGATGTACGAAAGAGAGAGTAAATATGAGTTAATTTAGGGTGTTTATTGAAAAAATTAAAGTGAAGAATGACCTGCTAAAGCAAGTTACCAATAGGTCAAAAGTCTAAATTAACATCAAATGATGTTTCTACACTATTATTCAATCTGAACCATTGGATCAACATCCAACGGTCCAAATTTCGGATGTATCGATATATCCTTTTCAAGGGGATATATTGTAGAACGATCCTATATATATATATATATATATATATATATATATATATATATATGTGTGTGTGTGTGTGTGTGTGTGTGTGTGTGTGTGTGTGTGTGTGTGTGTGTGTGTTTTGATGAAGTTGAAGTTGCATATGTTTTGATGAACTTGAAGTTGCATAAGGCCATTATTGAAATATATGTCCTTTCGTTTCATAAGACCACTTTTGTAACTTCTATGTTAACAATCTAAGAGTTTAGTCGACACTTACATGGTGGTGGCTTTCAAGAGGAGATGTATTCTACATGTAATTTTGTTAAACTAGTTTATTGACATTTGATTGTGAAGAAGGCTCCAAAATGAGGCAATTTTCTTTATCTGTATGAAATGACGACTTGGCATTAATGTCGTTTATTAATTATTGGCATTACTGTTGATATATTATGTTTTTCTACAATACTTTACATAGATGTCTCATTTTGTGTCACGATAGTTGATGTCAAAGTTGGTTGTCTATCTACGAAGATGTATCGCTAATGTGATAGTCATCCATCTTTCGTACCCTACGAAGAAAAATCTCAATTATTTAGAACTGCAGCTATATGTTGGTTATAACATAATATATAATAAAATTACTATAGTTTGGGAAGAACTTTAATTTTAAGAAGGCTTCATTTTCGGTGTAGCCTTGCAACCTATTTTACTTCGTGTAGGTAAAGGAATACATTCTTCCATAATTTCTTTCCATGCATTAGGATTTGTTCTCTAGTTTTAGCACTGATATGGAGATTTCTTTTTCAAATTTAAACTTTATACCTTTTACTATTGATGTGTTTGCTATTTTCACATTGTCGGTCACCTCTTACGTACCTACCAAAATTTTATGTTTTAAGAATTTGTTACAGATGACCACTTGAGCCTGATTTTGAAGCTTGTGCAAAAGACTATATATTTAGTGATCTAAGATCTTGTTATTTTTATTGAATATTCTACTCAATAGTAAAGAATATTCTTACTTGTAGTATAACGATATACACACACACACATATTGCTTAGTTTGTCAACAAAATATTGCGACTCATGTCTACTATTTTAATACATATATTGCTTGGTTAACAATATATACTACTTTTGTTACAATTGACCGAATATATGGACACATTTTTATATTCTGTTTTTGTACACATAACATATAAAATGTTATGATTAATGTAATTATTTTGTTTTGCAAACTTAACAAGCTATTCATAATATACATGTAAGTTTTTGCTTAGTGAGATTTTTCTTGTATGTAGGGCTGTAAATGAGCCAAGTCGTTCGCAAGCTGCTCGAAGCTCGGCTCGATAAAAGTTTGTTTGAGCTTGGTTCGTTTAGTAAACAAGCTGAGCTCAACCTTCATTTTTGAGCTCGTTAATAAATGAGTCAAGCTCAAGCTTAGAAGTACTCGGCTCGTATGAGCTCGCTAGCTGGCTCGTTTAGAAGCTCGTTTAGTAGCTTGTTTAGAATTTTTTGTTCTTTGTTAAATTCTAATTTTATTTACGTTTGTATAACAATATAGTTATGTGCATTATATATTTACATGTCCTTAATAATTGATATTAAGGAATTTTTTTAATTAACTTTTTATAAGTAAATTGTTAATATTACATGTACTTGAATTCAAACATAACCAGTTTGAAATCGAGCTCGTTAAGCTTGAAATCAAACTTAATGTGCTTGAAATAAAGTTGAGTGAACTTGAAATCAAGCTTAACGAGCTTGATTTTGACCTTATCGAGCTTGTTTATCAAGCTTGCTTATCAAGCCAAGCTCAAGCTCAAACCAAGCCAAACTCGAGCTTAATATAAACAAGTTCGAGCCAACCTCGAGCTCTAAAATGAAAAATTGATCAAGCTCGAGCGCAATTAATTCTAGTCAAGCCAAGCGCAAGCTTATAAACGTTTGCAGCCCTACTTGTGTGTCATCCATTAATAAAATTTGAATTTGGACACTTAACGTGCAACGCCATAGTTGTCCAACAGAGACGGACATCCAAATAATAATAGCTGCTTCTCCTTGTTTCTTTTTTTCTTTCTTTTTTGGAGTAATATATGGTTTATATCTTTCAAGTTTGATTAATAGGATGTTTCATATTTTTAATATATGAATAGAATGAATGATTTGGAGAATATTTATGCCTTGACAATAACTCAAGCTCTTTACTCCTTCAGTGCGTAATGGTTGGAATCCTGACTAATCCCGAGTGAATTTTCGATTTCCTTCATAATATTTGTAAATAGAATTTAGAAATCATGTTCCATATCATGTAGGATATTTCTTCATTTTGTACACAATATTAGCACAAAATATTATATACCATCATTCTTATACTTTTTAGCACAAAACGAACTTGTTTTTCTATTCCAATTAGGAATAATATGCAACATGTATGGATGAATAAAGTTCACTTTCAAATTTATGAGCCAATTGTAACATCTTGAGAATATTATCAATTCCAACTCTGTACCATTTAGTCTTCCACTATTTCAATTTGATTGGTAATAATATATAGCATTATGTATCGATGAATTATTTTTTATGATAAATTTATTTGTAATTACAACAAATAGAATTTTGCATATCTATAAATAGAATATGCATTTGCAAAGGCATTTGGCATAACAAAAGATTTTTAGTAAAATCTAAATTCATATGCCCAACTTTGCTCTATAGAATACTAATTGTTCTCAAACAAATTAGAACTATTACTTGATGTAGAGATTTTTTTTTGTAGCATATGATTTAAATGTGTATTGTTTAACAATTCTATTTATAATATTGTTCTTATATATGCACAATTTTGGTTGCTAATATTTATGCTACATATATAGCAAATCATTTATTAGTACATACTTTAACACATGTTATTTTTTATGGTGTAACATGTAATAAAGCACATGGAGTGAGAAACCCATGTTACTTTAGTTTTTTTTTTGTATTGTTGTTATGCATATTATTGGTAAAGTGCAAGGTTCATAACAATTATTCTAATTCCATGTTTTCTATTCTTGATGCATCGCAAGGAATCTTTTTCATTTAATATTAGTAGTAACTATTTACTAGCACGATGTAATGGATAACGACATAGAAGTTTGTCAGGTTATGATAATTATGACTCCACATTCAAAACTACGTACGTATTGCTACGCATCAATAACAAAATTTTATATCGTTCAATTTTAATTATGGAGTCTGGTATCTAGAACAAAATTTTGCAAAGTCATCTATGTTATGTGGTTATTTATATCTAATGTTTAATTAATGGAAATGTTTTGATACATGTTGCTACATGGAATTATTGAATGTTTTCTTTCACTATATTATGTAACTAAAATATATGCTAGACTTATAAAAAAAATTGGTATATTGATAGCATCATTGTAATTCTTGTTTTTCATATTTACCAAACAAAATATTGTTGAATTATTTTAATGTTAAAATTTATAAATAGTATATATTGGTGTCCAAGAATGAATAAGTTGTGCATCGATTCAAATTATATTTTTATTAATATGCAAACTAACATTTGTTTTCTTGAAGACCTAATTGTTAGAGATTTTATCCTTTTCGTACATGATCTTTTTAATGTTATCTCTCTAAGCTAGAAGCATTAGAGATTGTGACTCGTCAGAAAAGACTCAAACATACTAAGGGTGAAGGTAAGCAATATAAATTTTTTGCTCTATTATTATAAACTTGATGTTTGTAAATCTTGTTTTCCAAAATTTTGGATATTAATAATGGATGTTTAGCAAAAATAATGAAACTATAGCCAAATAATAAAAATAATATTTCTTTCATATTGTTATTAATAAGTTATGATCATTTGAAAATGATTATGACACTGTAGGTTATTGTATTAAAGTGATGTTATATGATATTTTCTTAGGTCGGTTTGCATGTTTGAACTTTAGCTGACCATATTGTCACAATATTCGTATTTTTATTCGGACAAAGAAATCACAATATTGTTATGTCACTTATGTTAGACAAACATTGGTTTGCATATAATCTGTGACATTATAATTCTTTTGATTCATTTAAACAATTTAGTCTAAAGAAAATAGTTTAGTGATATTTAAATTATTGTTGATCTTTTGTGTCGTGACTCATTGTCTATTGTATTTAGATTCGAGATATTGTATGGAGAAGAAAAGTATATGTGTGTTGTGTGGGCTACCCCTTATATAACCATTGTTTATATTGTCTAATTGCAGTCACATAAGACACGTACAATGCGCCGAATTTAGCCCTAGTCGTTCACACGTGCATTCAGATATTTTAATCACTTAATAGGCATGTAATATTTTTCTTGTGCTTTTTGATCATCATACTTGTTCCTTATTGTTTTCCATTTTGGGTTCATGAATTATCATATTTCTAACATTGTGTTATCTACTTTGCTCTATCATGGTAGGACATGTGGACATGTGAGGATGACTTGATCCTACATATTGTGGTCCACTAGAGGATATGTTAGGAGAGACTAGCGGAGACGCTACTCAGGACTAGGAGTTATCTGAGGAGAGATATAGGACATTTGTATAGATTTTCCTTTCAGTTTGATTGTATCATGATTTGTGGATGTATTTTGTAGTTTGAGGTTGTTGCCTTTATCATTTACCATATTTGTTTCCGGATATACATTGTAAAAGGACATGTAATAAAATAGTGGAAAGTTGTGGTGATTGTTGTGACAAGGCACGATTATAGCGAGATGTGATGAGTAGGATCTGATCCATATACATTGACTACATATAAGGTTTAGACGACTGACTACCGCTGTCCTCAACAGGGTAAGTCGGACGTACGTGACTCGATTCGTACCAAATTATTTGGGAATGGATCGTGACAGCATGCTTTCGGATCAAAGCTTGTGTTGAAGTTGACGAGCCTTTGAATCAAAGCTCGTGTGTAAGAAGAGCCTTTGAATCAAAGCTCATGGTGTAACTATTTTGATAATGATAGATTAAAGTCGGAGAGAGTCCCATAACTGGAGTGCCTCCCAAAGAAAAGTTTAGATGATCGTGTGAGGGAAAAGGTTGTAACCATGATACCAATTTAAGGTTTAGTTCATTATGTATCATCCTATAGCTTCTCCTCATGCAAGAAAATTCAAGTCATTAACGACATTTATTCTAATGCATGAATATCCAGGATGGACATTTAACAAATTGAAATATGTGGGGTTGTAGGGTTTGATCTTGAAACTTGACTCAACCTAGAGCCACTCCTAGTTTCACAAATTAAACCCAAGTGGATTTCAATATGAGATTAATCTCTTTTTGAATATTATACATAGGAAGTATATGGCTCTTGGTGAGTAGAGTAGGGTTTGTCAAATCCAAGGTTCAAATTTCGCACCTGTATTTACCTTTACCACCTAAGGCGTCTAGCGATCGACTTCTTCCTACATGACAAAAGACGCATTGGTGAATGTTGCGAGAAATTAAACCTTAAGGCAGTTACAAATATTTAAGAGATTGGATTGTTGTTTAGTGGATGAATGCACCGAGTAAATGAATCCTCATATATACCAAAATATTGATACTTACAAATAAGATGTGTGTGGTTATTCTATATATGAATAGATCCATTACTTACAATATAAGGAAAGAAATAAAAGTATTCATTAATTAAGACAGTGTTGATTCAAAATATTTGTACTGTGATATAGTACATCCAAGATGTGCCAATGTAAAATAGAGCATTTCAGTAGTTTATATAGTAAGTTAGTACAATAAAAACTTGTTGGTTATTGAAAGCGAATGCGAAATTGTCGAACTTTGCATTGGTCGACGAATTTGATAACCCCATCAAGACAAAATCAGTATTTTCTTTTATTTCATATATTTATTTTTATTTTACAATTCCTAACTAATGAATTTCCAAAATTTTGAAACATGTTAAATAACAAGTTTCAGCCCAAGGACAGGCCAAGGGGGCTGAAACTCAAACCTCCAGTGGATTTTCGGACCATAAAGTTTCATTTCTCCAAAGTATACAAATGTATTTAAGTCTCATCTTATTAGGTCATTATCAAATTATGTTACATTGGAAGATGTAAAAGGATTTAAGTGGGATATATTAAGTTCTAAAGACTTGCCAAAAATATACTGTTTTATAGTATCGTTCAAAGTCCAGCTTTTTGTTTCAACCCACTAATTTAATTATTTGGTTATGTATAAGTACACAACCAATTTCACTCGAGACTACCCAAGTCTAACTTTGATTTATTTACAAGTTTATCACTGAAAAAAATTACTCATGGCTAGCCCAACTGTCTTCCACTATATAATGAGGCTTCAAAATGGCTCAATTTTGAGCCGTCTAAGCTGTCTTTGAGCTTAGGCTCCTCGTTTTCAATAAAGTCTTTGTTCATTATATATATATATATATATATATATATATATATATATATATATATATATATATATATTTTGGGAAATGGTAATTAGTTTCTGGAATCCCAGTTGGAGCGATTCCAGAAACTAATTACCATTTCCCAAATCTGGAACCAACCGGCTGGTTTTGCTGGTTTTGTATTATGGAACCAACCTATGTTAAATACGTTGGATTGGAATTGCATGGTTGAGATTAAATAAATTAAAAAGATGGTGGGGTCTACACCTTTTAATCTCAACCACTAATTCATTATCCAATCTATAAAACATAGGGTGGTTCTACAATACAAACCAGTCGGCTGGTTTTGGAACATTTCAGAGTATATATATATATATATATATATATATATATATATATATATATATATATATATATATATATATATTGAAGAAAGTTACTTCATTGATAAAATAAGTTACAGGAGTCTTACACTCTCCATAAATGTCTCCTCTCTACATTTCCCTTCACTACTACAAAAATCGTTAACAATGACGCTTTATAGATAACACTCATCTCAAAATGTCATTAATGATATTTTTAATGTCGGCTCATTAGATGATCGTCATTAATAACTTTATTAATGACATTAAAAATAATAATGTCATGATAAGTACTATATGATGGCGATTAAAAAAATAATGGTCATGAAAACAATTATGGATGTTATCTTTTGCATATAAAAAAAAGATCTGGAACTAACAATGATACAATGATATTAAGGGTCATATTTAGTTGAAACAATGTTGAAGACATGCTATGTGTCATATTAAGAGTCATATATATTTTTAGTCTTTTCTCTTCATTTTTTTTTGTTATTTTTTGCTATTCTTTTGGCTTTTTAGTTTTTAATCTTTTTTTATTTTTTAAAAGAATGATTTTGTTTTTTTGGTTTTTCTTCCAGTTTCATCATTTTTTTATCATTTTTTAGAAATTTAGTTATTAATCTTGTTTCTTAATTTTTTCCCAATTTTTTTGTTTTTAAAGAAATTTTCTTCGACCGATAAAACGAATAAATCAAATTACAAGAACTGATGTATTTGCCTCAAAGAGCACTACAAAAAATGGTAATTTACAGTGTGCATTTTACGGCATGTATCGGTTGCACATGGTAAATGACATTCACGGCTCGCAAGACAAACACGTCGTAAAAAAGTGAAAAAAGAGCTATTTTCTGCTCATTTACGATATTTATTTTTGTGTTTTGTTATTGAAGACTAATTTACAATATATATTTTTGTAATTTCTGATTGAAGGCTAATTTACAGCATTCTGGCACGTAATGAATCATTTTTTTTAGTTTCCTCAAACTTTCTCCACTGAACATTTTCACATTCCTGCACAAATGCTAACCATTCCCTCCTCCTCATTTCACTATTCCCTCTTCGTTATCTTCCTCATACGCTGAGGATTCCCTTCTCCCTCTTCTTAATCTTCCTCATCCGCGTTAAGAGCATGTTGATCTTTCTCATCTTCGTCGAACCCTAAGATCTTATGAAACCCTAACCCCCAAATCCCTAAACTACAGATCTACACCGATGGATCCTCACCACAACCACCCTCCCCCTCTACGCCCCCTCTGGGACTTCCGCATCCTTAACACCTACATCTCCGAGGAGGAGGCGGTCGCGGTGCTCCGAGTGCATCACTCCTTCGGCGATGGCATCTTTCCTCCTCACTTTCAATCACAAGACCTCCAAACCGAGCTCACTCCCATCCCTCCCAGGGAGACGTCCGACAAGGAACGGTGGGACTGGACTTCCCACATTCGTAGCATCGACGTGGATGGTCATCAGTCCGCCGGGATCCGGCATGGACGTACCTATACTTTTTCCCAAGTTAGGAATTTAAATTTTGGGATCTCCTCAAAATTTTATTTTCTTCTTCTTGAAATTGATCAAGTTCATGGTGATCTTTTTTCCTTATTCTTTGCACAGTGACTGAACTATTGCATTTATTTCCCCTGTCCCATCCCTCGCTGCCGAGATCGAGAAGGCGACCCTCTTCGAATTCAACCCCACCCTCCCTGCCATTGCCTTCGAGTTTCTCTTCCTCATGGTAGCCCTCGACAAGATCTACTTCCCCACTCGACAAGTTCATGGACGACCGTGATGCCGCCATCCGCGCTATGGTTGGCGATGTCAAGTCCACATGGCGCTCGAGGTCGGAGGCGCAAGGGCTCGGAATAGGCAGAGGCGCAAGGGCTCGGAATAGGCAGAGGCGCAAGGGCTCGGAATAGGCGGAGGCGCTTAAGACCACTGTATCTTAACATTTTGTCCACCATTTTTTCAATGTGTGCATTATATATGATTATATAAAAATTTTAGATTTTAATCGATGCATATCCTCCGTCATTTTTTGGTAATTTTTTTGTCAAATCACGTTCAATTGTTTTTATTATTGTTTGTATTGCAAATTCGTGCAAAAATTATTCGCCTAAATGTTCACAGAAGGATGTTCTCTTGCTATAATCTTTGTTCTTTGTTGTCGGTGCATGTGGATTCAGGGAAAGGATGATCTATTGTGAATAGATAGTTCGGTTGTTCTGTGTATCTATTATCGTTTCACTTCTGATTACAGAGGGTCTCGAAATTGACAAAAAGGTAGGAGTTTGGATATTATGAAATGATCTAAGTTTGTTTTTTATGGTATTTTTTTCCTGATTTTTTGAAATAGGTGCTTTTGCATGCAGTGGGATTTGAGACTTGCTGGTATTTGCTACTTAAACTTTGTTACATAGGTAACTATAGTTCGGGTTTTGAGACTTGCTGGTATTTGCTCAGCTGTACCTTAAAAATGTAATATAATTTGATATGCTTTAGGTGATAAATAGTTTTTATCTATGATAAGGTCATATGCAAGCAGATTTGACTGGCATATCATGCATAGTTTTGTGTGAAGATATACTTCTAAGGAGTCATTTTCTATAGCTTCTCCAGATAGGAAAGTTTATTCTGAGGATAATTTTGAGTTGGATGAGATTATGGCATCCTCAACAAGCTATGATGAGAAAGGCAACTTATATCTTGGTGAATTTGATCATGCAACTCCTATGAGAGTGGATCCTCCTGTGGAAGCAACTTCTGGTCTTTTAGTACCTACAGTTGGCACAAAACATGTTGTAGAGCTTCAGTCTGATGTACAAATTTCTCCTTACAACTTGATATGAACTTGACATTTTTATGTTTCTAATTTCTTTGGATCTTGGAACTTTGTCCGGGATTTCCACTTGATGTGGTTTCAGATAAGGCAGGCTATACATCAGTAAACCAATCTCCATCAACCAGTGCCTCTGATCTTGCATAGGATGAAGGTGAGTTTTACTTCGAGTTCTGTTTTTTTATTGCTTCATAATATATTCAATATAGCATTTTTTGTTTTTGTTTTCTAGATCACCTGGAGTGTCCAGCTTCAGATAATTGTTGTAGCGCATAGATGGGGGGAAGAGGTTCTCCTTTTTGGTGATAATTGTTTTGGGACAAAATAACATAATAGGTCTGAAAGGTTAGATGGCTGCAATGCTATTTTTAACGGTACTGTATCTTCCTAGCTAGTTCATTGTTTAAATTTCTTTTCGGAATTATTTATCTTTTAACATGCTTGTGCCCAATGCTTCAAGAGTCATTAGGATGAAATGAGGGGAGATGTTCTTGTAAAATTCTATAATACAACCTGTATGTTCCATGTTTCCAGGTACACATATTTTGTTTTTTCTGCCTACGAAATTATTCAAACATTATCAACACCCCCTAACATACACACAGCTCCAATACACACAGACACATGTACACCCTACCACAACCCTCTATTGGGCACACCAAACAAACATGCTTGTTGAGTTTATAATCATTCTGTAGAACTTATAGCTTCAAGTGGTTTAGGTAGGTTCCAACCAGGTAATACCTTTTACAGAACGCCTCATGGGTAGATCTCCATCTCACATTTCAAACATATTTCTTAGATAAGCTCGTCCATGCTTATGCATATATGTGACAATCTAGGTTCAATCAGAAACTAAAATAGTTTTAACTTTTTGCTGGCGAGATAATAGGTTTGTCAACGGTAACCGATTACCTGACCTGATTTGTGACTTAAAAAATCGGGTTTATATGTAAGAATTAAAACCCAAATGACTTCTGGGTCGGGTTCAGATTTAGTAAACATATAAAATTTATATTTATATTGATCTGAAATGCCACAAAATATCAGCAACAACTGAATTTTTATAAACTTGACAACAATATATATTCAATATTTGATACGCTTGGTCATAGGCTGATCTGAAATGCCATAAAATATCATCTTTGCTTCAAGCTCCATGTCTATGTTGGTCATATGTATATATCTGTCATCATGTACTTGATCAAATTGATACGCTTTAGGTGGATGATGAGGCTTTTTGTTTTTTTCTCAAGTATCTTGTACACATGCATTATAAACTTGACAACAATATATATTCAATATAGATGACGACACTCATATATATATTGTTTGATTTAAGTATATAAGCAATATATATATATATATATATATATATATATATATATATATATATATATATAAAGGCTTTTTTGTGTGTTCTCGCTTCCAATATTTATGACTTGGAGATGCCCTGTTGTTATTGTGTCAGAAATTATTCCTTAGAAGCTTAAGATAACTTCGTGTATCTATAATTTTCTCCAATATTTCTGACAGTTTATTTCTAACACAATTATTATACATACTAGCACATTTGATGTAGATAAATACTGCTCTTTGACACGATATTATTGACTTGGTTAATCAGTTCGTATATGGTATCTTGGTATCATGTGTTCTTCTGAATATGATCTATTGTTCGGATACCATGATAGTTTACAAATTTTATATAGACTGACACTTCATATTCAAAGGTTCTAACTCTTATTTTAGAAAGATAAAGGCCTACATAATTGGGAAGCAAAGGTTCCTTACTCTATTTTGTTATATACAAGACATATTAGTGGTATTCAGTGGATTAATTCATTGCTTCTTTAAAATATACCTATTTAGTTCTGTATATTAATGTAATATTGGTTGCATTGGTATAACATGATATACTAGTTGATTTTATGTTTATTTTTGTAGTTTGCTGGGAGAAAGGATTCGTCTGTCAGAGAAATTGATGAATGAGACGAGAGCTGGCCATATTTATTTCGGATATTGTTAATGAAGACCGTTTGTAAAAAATGATGCATGATAAAATTTCGGAAGTATTGTAAATTTATGTTGTGAATGTTTGAGACTAAAATAATATTGTATAGTTCAATCTTGGCATTTTGAATAATTATGAAATAAAAAATTTGTTGGCGTTAAGTGTTTATTTTTCTTCTTCTTTATATTGTACACAAAGTACAAATTGTGGAATACGGATGAAAAAATTGGAGCTATAAAAATAACGAAATTTAATGATGAATAAAATTCATCTTTTGTAAATAAAGATGACGCATAAAAGTCATCTTTTACAAATAAAGATGACGTGTATTGAACTGTCATAGATTTCTTATGATAAATGTAATTTTTTTAAAATAAAGATGGCGTATAGAAGTCATCTTTTATACATAAAAATGACGTGTCAAAGTCATCTTTTGTAAATAAAGATGATGCATAGAAGTCATCTTTTGTAAATAAAGAAGACGTATGAAAGTCATCTTTTATAAATAAAAATGACGCGTGTTTAATTGTCATTGATTTTTCATGATAAAAGTCATATAATGTAAATAAAGATAACACATAGAAGTCATCTTTTCTAAATAAAGATGACACATAAAAGTCATCTTTTATAAATAAAGATGACATACGTTGAGCTGTCATTGATTTCTAATGATAAAGATGACCCCTTCATAGATGACGGCCAAACAAATGTCATCAATTAACATATTTAGCCGTCATTGTTATCTATTTTTGTAGTAGTGCTTCCTACTTAGCTTCCATACAAGCAATGTCATTCTCAATATTATTCAGAAACCCGATAATGTCGTCGTCTTCCCTTCGAATAATCTGCGGTTTCGATCACGCCAGATGTGCCACACATCGGCCAATAGTCTGAACTTGGCACGTCTATATATCCTGCCTCCCTGGGTTGCCAATATATGTACTTCATCAATGATTTTGGCAAGTCATTGTCGATTTTTGTTTGTGGTGGTAAACTGGATATTGTGTTGCCAGACTTAATTAGTGAATCCACACAGGAAGAAGAGATGGTCCCGTGTTTCAGCCTCGTTACCCCAGAACGTATAATTACTATTTTGTATCTGGATGTTGAACTTGATGAGCTGCACTTTGGTGAGTAGTCTATCTCGGACGGCTTTGTACATATATAGCCATATTTTAGAAGCCACGCCCTTTGCCCATACTAGATTGTGCCACTCTTGTATCGGCCGCTTAACCCGCACTTCATAAAAAATTTATGTATAAACTTTCGAGAAGCCGATCCTTCCCAGACCCAGTAATCGGTGTCGCCATCCGTATCCAACGGTATTCGCTCAATATCGTCCTTCAGCCATTGCCAAAGATGTCTATTTGTTATATGCCACTTGCCATCTCTCATTAAGGCATCCTGATAAGCTCAAACGTATCCCACCCTAATCTCTCAACCAGAGATTCATGCCCAGTCTATTAGCCCTTCCATATACTTGTTGATTCACCATTGCAGATGGTACGCTGCAGATTGTTTTTAAGCAACGTACGTTGTTTCAGGATCAACTTAAAGGTGACTGACATATTATGGAACTAGGGATTCCTAAGACCCTAGTTTGGTGTGCGTATTGATCGATAGAAAGTTAAAGAGATATAAACATGTTCTAACCCTTCATAGGCAGAAACTAGGGTTCATGAATTATACCTGCGGCGGGAAGAAGGCAAAAATTCCTAGTAATCTCGAACAGTCACGACCCAAGATCTTCTGTACATATTCCTTTCTCGGATTGGACGTCGTGTGGGCGATGATCTCCCAACCTTTTCTTCTCCTTGGCAGCCCTTCTTTCTCTCCTTACGTGAATCACAAATTTAAAGAAAGAGCGTCTTATTTCTGATAATAATATGATGGCTAGAGAATAGAGGATATATATAAGGCTACGGCAGGGACTGTAATTCCCCGCTCCGCATGGTGCATTACGATGAGTCATTGACTCGAAGAGTTGCATTGACCTGATGAAGTATCTATGTGAATCGATACAACGCATAAGTCCGATTTGAACAGAGTATTGACTTCGATTGATTTGGTGTGTAGGCTACGCTTTTACGCTGAATCATAAAGGGTCAACATTTTTACCTTGTTCACTAAGGTGTCCACAAAACCAAATCGTCGCCTTACAACGGATTGTGGCATGGGCACGGTAGGTCGAATCAGTCGAATAGTTCAACGAAATGTCTATGTCATGAGAGTTAGCCACACAACAAAGTTATGGAATCGAGCCGCATCAGTGCGGCAAGACGACAAGGCGTATCGGCTTAAGGTGGGCGGGTTCTTGACCCTCTCCATACTCTTTCACGTCTAATAAAATGTATCCTTGTATGCGTAAGTTGCTATCAAGTTAGCGAGCGTGGCTCAAACGATTAAAGGTCTTAGTATCTTCCTTTCATGTGGTTGGACAGCCTCCTTCTCTAATGCCACCATGGCTAGCCGATGGGCATTGTCAATGCCCTGCCTCATATCTCCCTTCTCTAATGCTGTATAAAGGCAAAGAACTGTGCCATATCAACTGTCCCCTGAGGCGGCGGTGGTAGCATCCCCTGAACTCCTGGGGTAGTCCTCAGAACCGGTGGAGGAGCACCCTCAAAAGCTGCAGACGGTCCTACCTGAGCTGGAATAAGAGGTAATGTGGTCCAAGGGTCCTGCTGAGTCAGGCAAGAAGTGGCAGACCTCTCAGCGGTATCCCTTAGGCCAGAGCGTTGCGATCGTATCTCCACCATCCTGAAGACAGATCAAGCAAATAATCAATTACTGAGAAAGAAGCGATAAAATCAAAGAAGGACAGTTTGTTTTCAAAAGAAGACAATTAGCAGCAAGAATTAGATAAGAGTTTTCCTAATGTGATTTAGTACCTTAACTTATATCCTATATCCTACTGCAAGCTGTAGTGATACTCTAGTTCGAGTACCACTATGAAATTGCACTAGTTGCGACTTGACCTGCATGGGCCACCACTAAAAATGTGTCATGATCCGCACCCAGTGTAAGGGCACGAGAAGTGGATACGTCCAGCCTACGTCGTAGTGTCGATGGTAGAACGCTGTCCTAGGTCACAATATCTAACATAATCTAAAATATGCTTCGAATGGAGAACAACATAATAAGTAATCTTAATCACAAACTAAGATGGAAACGAAGAAAGATAATCTCAACACAGAGAGAGACACACAAATATAAATAATAAGTCTTGGTACAAAACTCCATAAATAATATCTCAGTACAATCACAATTGTCTCAAGAACTAGATAATAAGAAAAGTCTAGACTAAGCTAATGGCAAGTCCTCAGCGACTACTGGATCCTGCTGAGGGTCCAGGTCATATGTGTCAACTAGGCCTGCTCCATAGTAAGTATCGCAGCAATCTTCATCATCTGTAATATTTTTAACAGGTCCAGTCAGGACATGAACGAATACATATCTCTCACACAGATCATAACCTGAAAGAAAATATGAAACAAGCTATAAAATAATATACATGAACTGTTGTAAAGAAATGAGACTGTAAAAGAGAACATGATATATGGAAACAGATATTGTCACGCCCCGATCCCGTAGAGTTCTTTCGTCCTCGCTTCGGACTCTTTGGAATCGATCGTCCTTGCTAAGGCGTGATGCTGTACAAGCCTAAGTTGCACTTGCACAAGGCCAAGACCTGAAGTAAGACAAGATAGACAAGGTTGACAATACGCAGCGGAACGTATCGAAGATAATTGAAGCAGCAGCGGATATTTTTCAGAATACAAGCATTGAACACAAATGTAACAAGAAACAATTCTCTTTATTAATTTCATTTGAAAAGATTACAAGCTCTCGATTCTCTCTGATACAATGTTACATTCTCTCAGAACTTACAGATTATAATGATCCCGTTCCCATACATTACATCCCTTTATATACAAAACCAACTCTTGTAACAGATGTCATTTCTTGGTATCTCTTCTGATTTTTGGCTCCTGAGGATGAGGCTCGGGCTATCGCTTCCACTACTAAAATATAACGACATAGCGACGGCCATATCCGTCGAAAATCCGTCGGTAAATCATCTTATCGACGGATTTCCGACAGATACGGGCTAAAAAAATTCGTCGGGAATATCCTCGTCGCTAAAACTAGCTCGTCGCTAGTCAGCCGCTTCGCGACTAATTAGCGACGGATTTCCGTTGGCAAAATAAAAACTTTAGCGATGGCTAACCGACGGCTTCCCGTCAACTACGACAGTTTAATTTATAATATTTTCATAAAATTAGCGATGAAAAATTTGTCGCTAAATCGTCGCTAATCGTGTATCCGAAGGTTTCTGATACGCAATATCCGTCGCTCAAAGCGTCGCCATCCTCGACGGATTATCGGCGGAAGAGCGACGGATAATACGTCGCCACCCTTCTGGCAATCTTCCATATATTCCAGAATATGAGCGACGGAACGTCCGTCGCCCTTCCTTCGCGTAATTTTTCCAGAAATAGGCCGACGGATAATCCGTCAGGAAACCGTCGCTAGCTGTAAAGGTCAGTCGGTAACCCGTCAGTAATCTGTCGATAGCTGCAACAGTCCATCGGCAACCCATCGGTAATCCGTCGCTAACTAAAATATTTTTGAAAAAAAATTACAGGAAAGAGACTATTCCCTGTAATATAACATATTCATCATCCACCATACACAAATATAACATATTCGACATCCAATATATCCAACAAATATCCATATTGCCAACACAATATCTCCAAACATCCAATATATCACAACATACACAAAAAATATCCAACACAATGACCAAAAAAATATCCAACACAATATCCAACACACTATCCCAACATACATAGCAAAATATCCAAACATAAACAACCCAATACAAATACGAAGGCTCAATCTGGTCGCGTTGAGGCATGTACCATGCTATCAGCCACTTTATAAAATATCCAAACATAAATAATCCAACACAATGCCTCAGAAAAGACCGCAAGTCAGACGATGAATCCTCACAGCAAGGGATCATATTTGCGTTGAGGCATGTTCCATTCTATCAGCCACTTTGTATACGAAGGTTCAATCTGGTTGAGGTCTTCTATAGGGACAGGAGGGTCGGTCCCGATGCTACTACTCTCTGACGGTGGCTCCTCCTTAACATTAACCTTGGGAGCAACCTCTTCCCTGATGGTCATCGGTTCTTCCTTGACCTTGACCTTTAGTAACACCTCCTCCTTAGCAGTCACCGGATCTTGTTTGACGACGGGGACTTCCTCCGTGTCGACCTCCAAGGGTTTCTAGCCTCAGCCCCTTCCTCGGCTAGTAGTACCACCTCGGGGAGTCTTGGGAGCCATCTCTCTGACTACAAAATTTTTTATATAGGGTAAAGAAATTTACTCAAATTATAAAAAAATAAGAAGTTTATCGAAATTTTCAGCCACATATGATATCTACCTCGGGGAGTCTTGGGAGCCTTCTCCTCTCCTCCACCATGGCTCTGGACCCATCTCCTCCTCCCTACTTTTCTTCTTCTTATTTGACTCTCTCAGCCACATATGATATCCAGCTCAAGTGTAGAGTCGGGGGAGAAAAAGTTGACAGAAAGAGGAGGGGGAACCAGTACAGCCGGCAGCATGACCTGGAGAAAGTACAGAGGTTTTGGCCGACTCTACACTTGCTCCTCAACACCATCTGGAAAAATCGCCAGCACCACCAGCAAAACCTCTGTACTTCCTCCAGGTCATGTCGTCGGCTGTACTGGTTCCTCCTCCTCTTTATGCCCACTTCTTCTTTTCTGACTCTACACTTGAGTTGGATATCATATATGGCTGAGAGAGTCAAATATGAAGAAGAGAAGTAGGAATGAGCAGATGGGTTCAGAGCATGGATGGAAGAGAACTAGAAAGCACCGAACCTTCTTATTGTGAGAACTGTGAAGAGTGAGAAAGGAGAGGGAGGGGTCTTTGATTTTTGTGTTCATCATCATTAGAGGGAGCAGCACTGGAAAAGTTGTGACATTGGTAGCATGAGAGAGTAAAAATCTATATCACAAGACTAACAGAATTACTATGTAATCTTGTACTCACCAATAACCGGATATAACTGGAAATCTTTCATAATTCATTCTAGCATACATTATTGTGAATCATCTATGTTATGTACATATGGTGTAGTATATGTTTTTATCGAATCTAGTATCAGAAGGATATAACAGAATCAAGATGAACTCACATAATTTAATACTAAAACATCATCTACTACTATATAAGATATTATGATAGGTTGTCGTATCATCATTGTCGAGGGATGAGGGTCGAAGGACAGTCAACTTTATCTACGGCTACATAGTTTCTGCCTCGCCAGTCGAATGGCTGCAGGGACTATGTCCTGATCACCATGTCGTACCGTAGATTAATGCAAATGGAGCTGAAGCTTGAGCCAAAATACAGAATCCAAAATACAAAATACAGAATCCAATCCCTGGGTTCGCCGAAAATACAAAAATAAAGATTGACACACAGTTCTAATTCATATGTGTTTTAAGTGTGAGAACGGATGGCTCAGAACACAACCCAAAATTAATTCTAGCATACATTAGTGTGAATCATCTATGTTCTGTACATATGGTGTAATATACGTTCTTATCGAATCTAGTATCTAGTATCTGAAGAATGTAACAGAATCAAGATGAAATCACATAATGTAATACTAAAACATCAGCTACTACTATATAAGATATAGTGACAGGTTGTCGTATCATCATTGCCGAGGGATGAGGGTCGGAGGACAGTCAACTTCATCTACGGCTATATAGTTTTTGCCTCACCAGTCGAATGGCTGCAGGGACTATGTCCTGATCACCATGTCGTAGTCCAATACAATCTAGAGATTGACACAGTACTAATTCATATATGTAGTCCAATACAAATAGTCTAATACAAAAACAACCCAATACAAATAGTCCAATACAAATAAGTTCCGTAATAGTTAATGAGAACCACGCAGCTCACGCAAACGCTCAGTGATACGATCACGCAACCACCTCGAATAGGTGGGATCGACGGCGTTAGGAGAAATGTAGTCCCTTGCAAGTGCTGCATTAATAGAACTCCCGGTCTTACAAGCTACCTGTGCTGGATGAATAGAACTCCCGGTCTCACTAGCTACCGGTGCCACTCCCTCCTTAACAGTAGGAGGAGCCACCTCAGCATTCAGTGTTTTTCTCAACGATGTGCCGCTCCTCGGGTCATGGGTGCCATCTGGTAAGATCGATATTCACAAATAGTATAATTATAATATAAGCAAGCTAACTAAAGGAACCATCATGTCGTTCGAGTACATTTTCGAAAGCAGGTAAAAGAAAGAAGCAAGCTAACTAAGGTTTAGTGTGTTTGTAGGTGTTTCACTTAACAAAATTGCCAAACAAAAGTTGGATTTTGAAAAATAAAACGAGAAAAAGTACAAGAAGTACAAATTTGATTCTGGGAAAGTATTGCTATGGAAGTCTGATCTGTAAATGATCACTTTGTTCCTTGGACCATATGATGATGATGAAGATCACTGCTTGAAGTAGAACAACTTGGAAGAACTAAGTCACCAGAAAGGTATCGACGTACTTGGGCACTGATGGCGAGACCGAATGCTTTCCTGCTTTGCTTCACTCTGTTCTGAAAGAAAAGTTGAAGAAGACTGCTCCGGAGAATCAAAAATCTCGAAGTTCTGATCTCTGTATTCTCTCCTGTTTTCTTCCCCTCTGTCTTTGAGAAAAATGAGTCTATTTATAGACTGGGGCTTCTGTGCGTAAAAGATCATCAAAGTCTGTCTTTACGCTAACAACTGCCACCCATGATCAGAGTCATCCTTTGCATACGTTGACACGTGTCCCATCATTTCAGTAAGAATAGGATACATGTACAAACATTCTTCGAAATATGTGGCATGAAGGCCATGTAGGCAAACCACGTTCCAAACTGGCCAGAAAGAATATGGCGTAAAAATAGCTCCAACATCCTCTGGGCGTAAAGAGTAAGATGAGCGTAAAATAGCTCTGTCATAGGTTTTCCGCGTAAAGTGGTTATTGAATAAACTTGAGCATAAAATGGCTCAAATAGACTTTACGCACACATTGTTTTATGAGCGTAAGAACTCATGAAAAACTCCGTGCGTAAAAGAAACCATACAGTGAGCGTAAAGTAGCTCGATCCTCATAAACGACAACAATGGTCTTTGTATAAGACAAATTTCATTGAATTCTGTGGTAAATGCCATCATTAATATCTTCATGTCAGAGTTTGCATTAAATGCGAGATTTGACAGCTTTGTCCAGCGTAAAAGAGACTGCTCTGTCCTTGGCGTAAAATTATAGGTGTAGACCCAAGCGTAAAAGATCAGCCTGCTTAGGCGTAAATTGATTAGCCTAGATTTGGGCGTAAAAGAGATTACCCGCTCTGCTTGGTATAAAAATCGATCACTTATGAATGGGATGACTCTTTCTTTGAAGCACTTTTTACGCTCCTACAAGACCCCCTTCAAAGTTTTCAAATATCTCCAAAATTTGAAATACTTTGAACAGAAGCGTAAAAGTTGAGATTTGATCTGCCAGCATAAAATTTGGGATACGCAACAGCCATCCGCATAAAAGCGGGGATGTCCAACATTCGGCGTAATTATAGGGATATCCAACAGTCGGTTTTGAATCTCGCTATAAATAGGTCTTTTCAGAGAGAGAAAACACTTTTACTCATCTTCTTGAATCTCTTTGCCTTTTCTTTCTTCGAAACTCTGATCTGATGGCTCCTAAGAAATCATCCACCGCCTGTACCAAGGGGAAGAAACCAACCATTGATTCCTCATCGACTGATTATGTGAAAACCCCTACTCAGTCATCAACGCCACAACGAAATCCTAATCCGGCCGTGGCTCCGCCTATGATGGGTAAAACCCTATTCTTTGGCTGGGAGAAAACAAATCCGTCGAGGAAGAAGAAGATAAACCAAACTTTCAGCTTTTTTACGCCCACGTTGTACGTGTTAGCGTAAAGTTGAAATAACATCGTACGCCCACGTTGTTCGTGTTAGCGTAAAAGATAACAAGAATACGCCTACGTTATACATGTCAGCGTAAAATTTGGTTTTATGTCCACAGTTAATGTGCTAGCGTAAAACTTAACTACGCTCATGTTCGTACATGCCAGCGTAAAAAGTTGTATTACGCTCATATTACTATGTGGTAGCATAAAGTTCATCAATCTTTTGAGAGATTTTGTCGAACAAAGACTTCATAAGCTTTTCATCAACTCTTAGTAAAAAACTTCGAACTAACTTGATCTTTTTTGTTATTTTACCAGTGGATTTACAAGTTCACCCCCTCGCTGAAGTTTTTGGATCATCAGTTGGCATGATAGGTTCGAACTATTTGGAAGATTTATCTCATGTCCAATTTTTTCAGTCGAACCCCGAGTATCCGGTAGAGAGGGCACAGTTAATAGTAGCTCAAGGGGATAGACTGTTGCTATCCTTGATAAATGGGGAATTGTTGAGTTCACTAGACGGACAATACTTCGCAAAACCAGCCTTTCTATTTGGAGATGCCATTGATTGTAAATCCCAGACACACCCCAAGAAGGAGTCTTGGGTTTTCAAATTTGGAAATAGAGCCATGTATCTTCCAGATATGGACAGAGATTATCCTTTGTCAGCATTCGTCCATGCTACTCATCCTCGACAAATGTTGTGGGATTTGACTCCCAGCAGTCATGGACGACCGGGTAGAATTGTTTTTAAGAGAGAGCGTGCCAATGATATGGGATACTTTGCTAGTGTTCCCAATAGAGGTGTTACTTCTATCTTTAGCCTTATGCCAGGCTCTAATTCTAGCGAAGATTCGGGTTTAATACAGCCAGTACAAACCCCGATGTTTGTCAATAATTTTATGAGGGATGCTGTATTATATCCCCAAACCAACCCCAGACTGCCAGGATGGTTGACTCCATTCAACCAGAGTTGGATTCAGATAAGTCTTTGGATGATAAAGAACTTTGAGGCAGAGTTGAAAGATATTGGCTTGTACGAAGCGGTAGCTTCCACCAGGTATGGTATTCCTCCGAATGGAAACTTATTTCTGGCCTTGATGGAGATATATCTAAGTTCAACTGGAACTTTTGCCACCCCAAAAGGTGAAATGGGTCTTGCCCTTTATGAGATGTAGTTTATCTCGAAGCTGCCAATGGAGGAGGCCCCATATGAAGAATACGTTCCCTCCAACAGGGAGCTTGCTGAAATTAGAGGAGTTAACCCTCATTTAATTGAGATATACGAAGAACTGATGTGCCACTACCTGATTTGTACCACGATGCATGAAAGTACATCACATTTGGCGTATATCAACAAGTGGACGACTTATCTCTTCTTCCATAAGCATAAAATATCCAAGGAAGACAAAGAAAGGTTTCAGGAAAACAAAGCTCCAGTAATCAACATAGATTCGATAATCCTCTCTAACAAGATTCGGGATATGATGATTACTTACAAATTCTCGAATAAATATCTGTCTACGAAGACTGGGGAATTTTCTGTCGGAACTGAATCCTTAAGCTTCCACAGATATGGTAGTCAGAAAATCTCACGGAAAGCATTGCTGGCAGGCTTTCTTTCTTTATGGTTGAGAAGATGGGTTGTACCGGGTATTGGTACTGTTGACAGGATTCACCGCAGTGTGCTATAGCCAGCAGTACGTCTGGTTTTTAAAGTCAGGATCAACCTGCTGTCGGCCATGGTGTATCGAATAAATACAGGTTTAAGGACCTTCGGCGAGGAGTTAATCAACAATGCTCCTCATCAGAATATTTTCCCTAGAGTAGAGATGCCCTACACTTATCTGATGGGCTGGTTGTTGCATCACAACTGCAGATTGTTACCGCCAGGCCCAGGTGATTATGCGGAGGTCTTCCTCCAAAAATTCAGCAAAGCTACATGGATTGCTACGACTGTGGCAGATACCCGGGCAGTTCTGAATTATTCTTACGGTTGGAACTTCTTCTGTACCTGGCCGCAAGTTCCAGCAGATTGCTTCGGTGTCCAGTTTGAAGATGAAGTTGAAGGAAGAGTTGTATTGCCACAGTCAGTCTTTAGATGGCTTCAGTGCATCAGACCTTCTCATCTGATGTACAGAAATAAAGATAATTGTGCGTTCGAACCATACTTACCCAGTAGGTTTGCTCGCCAATTTGGGTACGACCAACTTCATGTTGGTAATCCTTTGACTAATTTCTATTACTATGGGAAATTACTTGACGGAGCTAGGGGTTGGAGGTATTTCGGTGCTGCTCGGACTGGTGCTAAATTTAGAATTTTGACTGCCACTAGCACTACAGAACTATGTATACTCCATACGTATGCCCACTTCTATGCTTCAATTCGTTCTTTTGTCCACGGTTACAATATGAAGGGTAGTCTGAGGTGGCCTAAAGAAGGATATATTGAGGAGCAGGTCAGGGTACCAGCAGACATCCTTGACGATACTAGCATTCTAGATCCATTTTTAGTAGTTATCCCAATAGGAGTTGGAGAACCAGCTGCAGAACCTATCATTATTGGCAAAGGCCGAAAAAGAAAACAGAGTACAGTCACCACATCTCCAATGAAAACTCCGGAAAAGAGGAAGAGGTCTACCACAAAAGGGCCTTCCAAACCAAGCGTTCGCACTCCAGAAGAGGACATTGAAGAAGATTCTCTCGTCGGTTCTTCTTCAGTCCATCCTGGAGAAGGGTCTTCAGCCCCTCCACAGATAGTTGGATCAGGAGCTGTAACACTTTTGTCTCCTGGACGTCTTAGCACCTCACTCCATTTATCTTTACCGTCCAAGGCACAAGTTACGGAGGGTACTACTACTGTATCCACTGCTGATCAAGATCGCATTCCATCAGACGAACCGGCTCTTGATTTTGAGGATGATGACTGGGATGGTGATTATGATACATATCTTGAAAAAAATGTACATATTCCAAGTATTATACAAAACCTATACGGAATTATATATCATGATTTTGTATACTAACTTATTTTTGTTCATTTTGCAGATGTCATAATTGCACCAAAGCCTGTAGTTCTTCCTCCTCAAGAAGAAGAAATCTATGAAGAAAATGAGGAGTCTGAAGAGGAAGCTTCTTCTTCAGAAAACTCAGATACTGAAGAAGAGGGAGTGCAAAAACCTGAGATGGAGCCTCAAGAAGAACATCCTCCATCACTTGAGGCACAACAAGCACAATCTGAACTGTCTTCTCTTTTTGGGGACCAGCACAAAGAGAAGACTAGACTCGATCCCACTGTAGGTGATGATGGGACTATTGGAGGAGATCCAATCTTGAACAAAGAATCAGCTGTAGAAAGTTTCACCACAGCTGAAATAGTAGGAAATCCTGTAGAGCAATCAATTGAAGAAGATGTTGGAGGCATGCATGAACTTCCAACAGAAACTGAGGAAATAATAACATCCTCTACTGTTGTCACTGATCCAGTACCAGTTTCTGACAAGCCAATGCCAGAATCTGAACCAGCTCCTGTAGTTGTCACCACCTCCACCAACATTATTGCCGCCAGAACTCCAGAAACGGCTGGAGTGACAAATATTGGAGACATTGATGTTGAGGTCCCTGGGAACCAGATAACAGTAGTAACGTCACCAGCTTCACCCCCGTCTGTTGTTACACCGATTGGAGATATAATCCCTGAAGCTTCTAGGGATCAATTGACTATAACGGTAGTAGCAACCACGACTCTGTTTCATCCTACTGTTGCACCACCAACATCTGTTCCCGATTTCCGAGAAAGAGATCTGTTAGACATTGTTGCCACGCCAAGTTCCAACACAGAAATGGATCTCCTCATTGAGATTTATACTGACACCTTTTATAAGAGCCTGGCAACCTTGATAACAATGGTCCTAAATAAGGGTCTCAATTATGAGACTCTGAAGACGGCAATGGCTTCGACCATCAAGAACGTTGCTTTGTTCAACGATACTGAGAGAGCTGCCACATTGGAGAAAATTGTGGAGGACCTTGAACAGCCAATCAGAGAATATCTTACTCTTTCTAGCAAAACTATTGAAAGCCTCATTGAGGAAGAATATGATGTCTTAACAGCTGATTATCTTGCTCGAGAGACTACATATAATACAGCCCTCCATGAACACAGTTTGAAGGTTGCCAAGGAGAAAGCCTTTTTGACTGGCATAAAACCTGCACTACATGGCCATAGAGTGGCTTATGACGCTTTGAACATAGATATTCAGAGCAAGAATGACAGAATCCGCGAAGTCGAGGCAGAGCTAGCTTGTTTGAAGGCTGAAAGAGAGAAGATGATCGATGCTCGAAATCTGCACCTCACCCAAAGCTCGATTTTAGAAGAAAAAGCTTTTGGGGCTGAGTCGACCATCAGAACCCTTGATGAAGCCAAGGATAATTTGATAATCACCTTTGCTAAACTTTCCCGTATTTGTACTCCTGAAGCTCGACGTGCAGAGGCTACCAATAATGTTATGAGTTCTCGTGGCAGACGGCTAGAAGAATTAAAGAAGTTGCTCCAAGATGTTTCCACTCCACCTTAAGAGAGTGTTTTGTCATCTTTTTGTCTTATCCATTCTGTAGTGTTTTCACCAGAAATGAATGAAAGATTTGTTTTGTGATCCTATCGTTTATTTGAATTTTAAACAATAGGTAAGAGATAAAAAGCACTTATCAGAGGTAATATGGACGTGACAAGTCTTTTAAACTCAACGTATTATATCTATCCAGAGGTAATACGAACATGATAGATAATGAAATCTTGTTTTGTATGGGATAGAAAATACTCATCAGAGGTTATATGAACATGACAAGTTTTCTAAACTCAAAACATCATATCTATCCAGAGGTAATATGAATATGATAGATAATGTAATCTTGTTTTCTGTTTAGAGTGTACAATACTATCAGAGGTAATATGAACATGACAGTATGTAAGAACCCAAAGAAAAGTAGATTAATATCTATGCAGAGGTCAAATGGACATGATAGATAGGAAAAGATGGTGGATTTAGTATTTATTCAGAGGTTATAAAAACATGATAAATAATAAATCCAACTTTATATACCAATTGGTAAGATAGGAGATCAAAATCCCTCTTCAAAGAGACAAGTAATCAGCTTAACCAAACTTTGGTAGCTGGGGATTAAGAAGACAGATGTCGTTGAAGATATATATGAGAGAAATAAATGAACCGATACTGGCTCAAGGGATATTTTCAAATAGTTCGGATTCACCATCAGTTTGAACCATATTGACTGAAAATACTTGTCCAGATTGAAGTTCCTCTGAATCTGATGATTGTGAAGAGCTGAAAGAGAATTCTTCTTGTATATCATCATAAAACATGTGGGATGGGTCATATCCCAACCCATAATGAGTCTTTTGGTAAAACGGATCACCACATAATGGTAGTCGTCTACCCTTGCCTTGATTGAGACCTTGCATAGTCTTTAAATCATATCTCATGTTCTGGATAATCTTGATAGATTATTGACTATACTTGTCAATTCGGATTCTTCCCTTGTCTTTATCCTTCATCTCATCTGCCTGAGCAACAGGGATATTTTTAGCCAGGCCAAACACAATTTGGCGCTTGTTTTTCTTATCAGACGGAACCACGAAATAAGATTCTTCATGACGTCTAAAAGTTACGCAAGCTTGTGATGAAGCGGCCACAGGTAGAAGATAAGGAAAAGATATTAGAAACCTTAGAGCATACGGTCCAACATCTGTATAAGGAGGGAAAAAATTCTCCTTATGATCAATGTATAAAGTTTCTTCCGGTTCTATATTGTCTTTATATTGATGACTTTGATTGTCAGAAGATAACGTCATTCTCTCAATAAACTTGACAGCCATATACTCGAACAGGAAATCTTCATTGATATCAAAAAGTACAGAATGATCAATATTTACATCATTTACAGTCTGATTGCTACGCCTCGGATTAATCAACAGTAGACCATCATCCGTCTTCTGCATAGATTTGTCAAGATTGACAATCAATGGTAGTTCTGGATCATTCGTACAAGAAGTACATCCTTTTACCTTGATCATAAAAGGTTGAACTTGGCTCTTAGCAGGAATATTTATTGATTCCTCAGATGAAGTTTGAGTTCTTCATTTAACCTTGATCATCAAAGGTTGATCATTGACAGGTTGGGATTGAATTCGTCCCTTGACTATGATCTTCAAAGGTTGCTCCTCTGGCGGATCTTCATTAATAGACTGATCCTCAGATGATGATTGATCTTCAGCCATGTCCGATATATCTTTCACATGCTCTTGTTTATAAAGCCTTGAATCAGAGAAGTAGGCTTCGACACCTTTGAACGGATTAATATCAGCAAACTCAGTTTTCACAACTCCTTGGGAGTCCACATATTTGAAACATTGGTGAAGAATTGAAGGCACAATATTGTATTCATGAATCCATGGTCTTCCAAGAAGAATATTGTAGGATACATCCGAGTTGATAACATAGAAAGTTACCATAGTTCGAAGATCACCAATCTGAATCTACAGACGAATCTTCCCCAGTGGTTTGCTCTTGCCAGAGTTAAAACCGACTATCGTAGTACTAGTGTAAGTCAGCTCACTAGTAGGAATTCTCAGAGGTCTTAGCATATTCTGAAGAATTATACTAATTGAAGACCCAGGATCAATGTAAATCCTATCAATTTCAGTGGATCCGAAATATCCAGTATAACACAGAGGCCTATCATGCTTGTTGTGTTTCAATAGCATATCCTCTTGTGTAAAGGTGATGTTGGGAATTGCTTCCATCACACTATGGCATTGCGGACATGACACTGGTATATTATCAGGAGTCTTGAGTTGTGCCAAGCATGAATCTGCTTGAAGTAAAGCTTCGCTCAAAGTCTCTCTGCTTTCTCTGGAAAGGTGAAGCAATTCAAATATAGAAAGTCTAGCCGGAGTATTGGCTAACTGAGCTAGAATGTCAAACTTGTAAGGCTTTATCACCACCCCCTGATTGGAAGCAGGCTTCAATGGGATATCAAAGCGTACTGTCTTCTGTTTCCCCTTTTCAACCACAGACGGTTTAACAGGAACAGGAGAAGGTTGAACTGGTAGTGTCTCCACTACATCTTCTACTTCTTTGGAGGATCCCTCATAATTATTGTGGTACTCTTTCCCAGATCTTGTACCAGCAAAAGTTTCTTCTTCAGACTCAGGAGAAGGAAGTACCATATTACAGGATTTAGTCTTTCTTCCCTTAGCCTTCTTCTTGTGAGGGTTGTTACGAGGCATTTCAGAACCCAATCCAGCAGTGGAATTCTAATTTTGAATTTGTAAAGGAAGACGTATTCCTTTATCATAATTCAAACCTTCTACCTTTTGAAAGTTGTAACCCATCTTCCTCATGAGAAGGACAGATTGCTAACTATACAAGTGGATAGGCAGTGAGCTTTGGACAGGTGTTTCAGCACAGGAAGAGGAAGAAACCTCTGCAACTACAGGAGAATGAAGCATAGACATCTCTGTAGTTAAGGGAGGAGAAGGATTCGGGATACGAGGAGAAATCCCTGTTGGAGCTTTTTCATAAGCAGCAAAGACTTGTTGTGTCCGGTATAAAGGAACACTATTCATGGCTAGCCACTACTGATGAGTAAGCTTGAGCTTGGTAGGAGGAGCTAGACTTGGAGGACAGATGTTTAGTCCTTTCAGTCTATCTTCTAGAGGAAGGCTATCCCATAGATGATCCAAGTCATCAGGATTTGTAATAACATGAGAAATCATGTTGCAGGTTTTGACTTTCTTACCTTTCTTGGATTTTAAAGTTTTACCTTCATTTTCCAACTCAGGTATTAAGTCAGGATGTACCCACATGATTTTACCATTCTTCAATGTGAGTGGCAGTAATCCTGTATTTTCTTCCCTGGCGGGCGGGATATTCACGATCTTCATAGTCGCCTTCGAAATTGGAATAATTCCATCTGGGACTTGCTGTGGAGGAAAATCTCCAAACTGAAGAGAGACCATGTTGGTTGTAACCGTATAGTCATCATTGGTTAAAGCGATAGCGCCACCATTTATCAGGTCTTGGATCTTCTTTTTCAAGATATAGCAAGCACTGGTAGGATGATTAATGTATCTATGATAGATACAGTTTTTGGGATTGTCAGTCAAATTTACCTCATTAGGCCTTTTTGGCTCTGGAATCTGAAGTTTGCCACTATTCACCAGACACTGAAATATCCCTGGGATATCACTTTCGTTAAGAGAGTATTCTTCCTTTGTCCTGGAAGATTCTTGATTATTTGGCGTTATTTTGTTCTTGGAGAGATTGACCATAAGAGTATCTTTTTCTTTCACATTACGATTGCCAGGATTATTACCAGAATTACTTTTCTTTCCTTTATCTTCTGAAGCGAAAATCATCCCGTGTTTCCGAGCCAACCTACCATTGGTCTCGGCAGAAACTGCTGCTATGATAAACGAAGCCCAATCTGTGAATTGGGAACCTGTGAAGATAGCAATGGATGGTCGCAGATTCATCTTGCATGTATCAATCAACGCTGAATCTGGCATACCAGGAGGCAACTTTAGAGTAGCCTGTCGAAAATGTTCAATAAACGTTCGAGTATCTTCTTTATCCTTTTATTTGATTTCTATCAAGGAGGACATGTTCATGTCCATACCTCCTTCATAGAAGCGGGAGAGAAACATTGTCTTGAATTCGTCAAAAGACGAAATAGAGTTATCGGGTAAGCTACGATACCAATCGTAAGCTGAACCCGTCAGACACCCGATGAACACTCGAGTGAGAAGAGCATCATTTTTCTACAAGTGTACAGTCATAATATCAAAGTAATTGATATATTGACTGGGAGATGCTTTTCCATCAAATAAAACCATGGATTATGGCTTGAACTTTGGTAGAAAGGGTACATCATTCCAATGAGGAGGATAAGGTTGCTTAATCCCTAACCTCTGGAGCTGATCTTTGTGACTCAAAACTTCAAACTGTGCTTTGAGTTCACGCACTGCTTGAATGGCTTCATTGGTTTGAGAAAGCACATTTGATTGAATAGTCGTTGGATGTACTGTAACCCCCACTGGAGGTGGTACATCTTCTGGAATGATGGGATCTGGAGATGCAGAATTTTGATTAACAGCAGGCTCTTGAATATTCGAAGGTATATCAGCCCCTTGACTATTTTGAGTTTGTGCTGCTACTGGTACCGGAGTTATTACTGTAGGTTGAACAGTTTGCTGATTCAAAATTATCTGATGCATGCTTTGCACCATGTTGAGCATGTCTTTCAATGATTGCTCCACGGCAGTGAGACGTTATTTCGTATTAGCAGATGACGTCTCTGGTTCATCTCTAACAGCGTAGGATTCAACCTCTCTTAAAGATATAGAGGGATTAGTATAGAAGTATGAATCCACACTATCGGTATCAGACTCAAAAGATTGAGTACCCCCAGCTTCTGAATCAGAAGTCTGCAATTGCCTTTGTCTTCTTGATCGAGTATTCTGATATAATCCTTCAAAGGAATCAAGAAGTCTGTTAAACTGTTGTTGACCTGGAGTTTGGGACATGTTCCGTCTTGGTCGTCGTCCTCTGTTAGTATGAGATGCCATGTTGACTGATGCATATGACAGCTCATCTTCTTGGTTTTCAGCTTGATGTTGAAGCGAGTTAAAACTTAAACGATCAAAAACTGACCGTCTTGAAGCCGAACAACAACAGTTGATCACAACCTGGTGATATTCACAATGATGTTTTTCTTGGGGGAGCATCACCGAAGATTGTGAATTCTTACGCTTTTGTATTAGCAAGTCACGTAAATCAGAAGGAACAGCTGGAGTATTCTTCTTTATTACATTTGGGATAGAAAAACGTTTAGTTCCTTGTGTATAAAGAAGATTACTGGCTTCATTCGCAGAACCAAACTGTACATTTTTACGCATTTGGAGTTGTGTGCGTAAATCTTAAGATCTAGCACGAAGGACTCCATTTTCATGGCGCGTGATTTACAAGTTTGGTACTTTGCGTAAAGCAGTATAAGAAGGTTGTTGGTGTAGGACAGAAGTTTTACGAACGACATTTTTACGCTGCACACGTTTAGGTACATTCATATTAGTTGTGCAAACATCGTTTTGATTTTTATCTACGCTGTCAAAGACAGAAGACTTACCTTTACGCGTGGAGCGTGAAAATTGATTATCTACCACATCACAGACGGGAGATTTTGCTTTACGCGAGGAGCGTAATTTGTGTGTGTCTACCACGTCACAGACGGGAGACTTATTTTTACACTCAGAAGCATTAGAATCTGCCACATTACAAATGGGAGACTCATTCTTATGCCTTGAGCGTAAAACTTGGTTTTTATCCACTGAGCGTAAAACTTGATTCTTACGCAGTGGACGTGAAACCTGATTATTTTCACCGTTACAAACGGGAGATAAACCATCACACTTTGAGTGCAACTCTGAAGTAAGGACCGCCTCGTTATGAACGGGAGCCCCTACGATAGGAGTGGGAAGAATTCCCTTCTCACCAGAAGTCACAGAGAGATCAGAAACCACTTTGGATTTGGGAATCCAAACTTTTCGTGCTTTGCGAGACTTTTGAACATTGAAGTGGCGAGAAACACCCCCAGTTCGGAGCATTTCTTCATAGGCAGTCTGGTCGAAGTGCACAACCAGAGTCTTCTTGGTCGAACCGACCGAAACATCATCATATTGAGCAACCACCTCCTCGTCAGAGGAGAAGGTATTCCCCAGCAGAGTCGCCATTTTGTTAAGTAAAACAGTAGGTGTTAAAGTAAATGTGCATCAATGAACCAGTGAGGGTATTTGGGTTAGTGTCTAAGTGACATTAAGTTGTGAGAGTCTGTCTTAGAGTGTGGCTAAGTCAGTATTCAGAGAGGGTTTAGTTCTGACATCAGAACTGAGTAGGGAGATGGGGAATGTTTGGCTTAGGCCTTAGGCCTTAATTGCAGGCAAATACAAGTGGCTCGGGGTTGGCTTCAGGCCAGTGCAGGCAATGCAAGCTACTATATTTGCATATTGGCCATAGCAGTGGCAAATTGGGCCAGGCAGTAAGGAGTATAGGGCATATGGGGAGTGCTTTGGCACATGGCCTTGGCATTGGCTTTAGTCACTTGGCCATAGGACTGCATCAGTCAGGTAAGTCACTATATCAGTGAAATCAGTTAGGATACATGAGTATGTATCAATGCATTGGATTTGTGTGTGTCTAAGTATAAGGTATCAATTAGTAAGGTGAGTGTTCATAGGATGAGAGTTTAGAGTGGTTAGGGTGAGGCAATTTGCCTATTAGGAGTAGGCCATCTTGGGCCAATGGCATAGGTAGATTTCAGTCAGTAAGTGATATAACTGTCAAATGATAGTGGATATCAGTCCTAGTATCCCAAGTATCAGTTAAGAAGTGTGTGTATGTGTTAAGAGTGTGAGCGTTTTATGAGTGAGTCCCTTTGTATTTGGGTGCGCTATTCGAAAATAGAGAAATGAAGAGAGAATGGACCTACTGTCATGAAGAGAAGGGATATTAGTTGGTGTCAGTCCTATAATCAGTGAGGACGTGGGTACTGTTTTGAGTGTTCAGTTGTATGAGTGTCTTGTGTTGGTATCTTTGGATCAGTAAAATTAGGGTGTATTATGAGTTAGTATTTTATTAGCAATTAGGATACATAAGTTAGAGAGGTCAGTGATCCAAGTATCAGAGTTAGTGATCAGTTGTATGAGAGTTGTGTTAGAATGTCAGTTAGTATCTTTGAGTGTTCAGGAAACTTCGTTTCCTGTGACTGATCAGTGAGAATGAAAAACGTGTGAACCATAGTGAATGTATCAGTGTTTAGGTGAGTTAACTATTCTGAGTTAGTATTGGGGACAGTGGGCTTAATGTCAAGTGTCAGTGAGTGTCCCTGTATCAGTAGGTTAGAGGAATGTCTTAGTGTGTTTAGAGGGAACCCAGTGTTCAGTTGAAAGGAGGTACTCCCTACTGCAGATAAGGTTTAGGTAAGGGCCTTTAGGCTGTTACGTTTATGCAAGGGTAACCAGGACTTGGCCAATGGCCTGTGTTCGAGTGAGAGGGTATGGTCCTTGAGCCTTGGGTGTACTGCAGGTGGCTTGGCCACCACTACAGGAATTGGGGACAGGGGATTCACCCCTATTGAGCCACCCAGTGGCAAGTAAGTGTGGTTGACCTACAGTAGGCAGACAGCACCTTGCCTAACCTCGTGGCAGGGCCTCTTGGTCAGGTCCTATTTGGACCAGAAAGGGTATTGTAGGTAGTGCAAGCACTGCACTACAGCGAGGGAGGTTTGGCCCTCTAGTGGCAGGCTGTATTTGCATCACCGTCGGCCCCGATATAGCCGGCCCATCCCCTCTCCCCTCCCACGCGACAGCCGACCCACCCCCTTCCCCCACCCGATACCCTACCCCTGCCCCGAAACCCTAAACCCTACCCGGCCCCCCGTCCTCAATAACCTCCCCCCCACCGCCTCCACTCCCTCCCCCCCCACTCCGTCGGCCCGAGCGACAGCCGACCCACCCCCCACCAACCCGAAACCCTAAACCCTACCCTGTCCCCTGCCCTCAACAACCTCCCCCCGCCCCCACTCCCTTCCCCCCACCCCGTCGGCCCGAGCGACAGTCGACCCACCCCTCCACCAACCCGAAACCCTAAACAGGGAGAGAGAGAGAAGAAGAGGAAGAGAGAGATCATACGTGAGAGAGCGATATCCCGTCGGAGAGAGCTTCGCCAGAAAATGGGGTACCCGCTAGCTCGCCGGAGAGAGAGAGAGAGAGGGGAGGAAGAGAAAGAGTTTTTTGGGGGGAATAAAAAATTCTCCCCCTCCATCGGTTCAATTTAAGTTAGGTTACAGTATTTAGCGACGGATTACTGACGGATATATCCGTCGGTAGGTAGTCGCTAAATACCCATTAGATTACCGACGGAACGTCCATCGCCACATAGACGCTAATTTAGCGCACCATTTACTTCAGATTTTGCCGTCACAATTTGTGACATTTTAGCGACGGACTTGAATCCGTCGCTAAAGCTTCGAAAAGTGAGCGACGGAGGAGCGAGTGATTTTGACGCAAAAAAACTAAAAAAATATCCATTGCTTTTTGACGTTAGCAAGTCACAAGGTAGTCGCAAGGCCGTCGCTAGGGCCGACGGATACTATCCGTCGCTAATCGTCCGTCGCCAAAAGGCTGTATTTTAGTAGTGTTCGGACTATCCTTCTCGATGCATAGTGCACCTACATGCAGACTGATGGTGGGTCAGTATATCAGCATACTGGTGATTGTGAACGAAGAGCTACATTTGTTTGAAACGATCAATATTCATTTAGTGAGAAAATATTTCTTGTGATGTGATCTTGCTACTTTTTACCTATGTGCATTTCATGCACACATAGTCAGTTTACATCTCTTTTGAAAACATCTATGAAAAGTCACATTTCATTTCAATTTATTTCAAGCATACAAAGGACTAATCATTTCAAGCATGATGACTACTATTCATTTCTGTGGAGTGCGCAGCGTATTTCATGAGCATGTTCATTTTTTTGTTCGAGCAACTGTAGGGAAAATTATAAGCACGACATCATATCTTTTCTTTAGTAGAACATAGCATTTCTTCGCAATGGGTTAATCTGTGCAAGCAATTCATATAGCAAACTCAAGCAATACGTATGTATCACTTTTTCAGTGATTCTTACCATAGTCGACGGTCCGTCCCTGCACAAGACAAGGATTAGCATAAACATGATAAAACCAACATTTATCTATATGATCTAAACTCTTGAGGCACATTTGATCTTTTAGTAATTATTCATTTACTTTGAACGATAGATCTATGACTCTGCCTTTATTTCTTTTCTTTTAGTCAGAGCCGAAGCCCTTCAGATAACAGAGTCGAGCTTCCAGATAACAGAGCCGAAGCCCCTAGATGACAGAGTCGAGCTTCCAGATAACAGAGCCGAAGCCCCTAGATGACAGAGTCGAGCTTCCAGATAACAGAGCCGAAGCCCCCAGATAATATACCGGCACCCATTTTCACATGGGGCTCTTAGTGCTTCTTCTCTTTTCTTTGATTCAGAGCCGAAGCTCCTACATGTTTTATCTTTTCTTTCTAGCAAGGCAATATTTATTGATTAAGGCACATCTCTACTTTAGCATGCATAACGAGGAGTCATATTCGGGATAATATTTATCATTAGCATGACAGGCATCATAGCATTTCTTATTTGCAAGCAAGCAGTTCTACTTCTTATCCATGCAGATTATCTAGTTTCTTGTATTATAAAGGCAACAAGTCTTCTTATTAGCATGCTGATTAATTGTTTTCCTGTTCTTAGCATAGCAATATGTGAAATCTCTTATAAGCATATATACTGGTTACTGTCTTGTTATTAGCATGACAAGGTTCTCTTTATCAAGGCAACATGCAAATTCTCTTAAAGCATACTCAATGTTTTACTATCTTGTTATTAACAAATAGCATTCAATCAAAAACTCATATTCTTATTAGGCGTAAGAGAATCAGCAAATGAGACTTCGTCTACTCACCCAGATATATCATCTTTTGTTGTAGAGGCAGCAATCTGATCTTTCTGTCTATCTAGTACCTTCGCGGAGCGGAGCACTACATAATTACCCACCGAAAAGAAGTTTCGTCCTCGAAACTTAAAGAGAAAGTTATGATATCCTTAGCAACGATAGTCCTCATCCTTCGCCATCATCATTCCATGAAATCACAATTCAGATCATATCAAAACTCTTGTTCAATAAAGCATTTCAATTTCAATCAATCAAATCGATAGAACATATGCCGGCATCATAAAAAAATTTATGGACTTATTGTATGGAACATTCATCTTATTGACGATATCAAGCAAGCAAGAAAATTTTTGATCAGAAGAACATGTACGAATTTATTTGAATCAAAATTGGCCAGAGGATCGTGTTGCTCTGATACCATTCTGTCATGCCCCGATCCCGCAGATTCCTTTCGTCCTGGCTTCGGACTCCTTAGGACCGATCATCCTCGCTAGGGCGTGATGCCGTGCAAGCCTAAGTTGCACTTGCACAAGGCCAAGACCTGAAGCAAGACAATATAGACAAGGTTGATAATACGCAGCGGAACATATCGCAGATAATTGAAGCAACAGCGGACATATTTTAGAATACATGCATTGAACACAATGGTAACAAGAAATAATTCTTTTTATTGATTTTATTTGAACAGATTACAAGCTCTCGATTCTCTCTGATACAATGCTACATCTCTCAGAACTTACAGATTACTATGATCCCGTTCCCATACATTACATCCCTTTATATACAAAACCAACTCTTGTAACAGATATCATTTCTTGGCATCTCTTCTTATTTCTGGCTCCTGAAGATGAGGCTCGGGCTATCGCTTCAGACTATCCTTCTCGATGCATAGTGCACCTGCATGCAGACTGATGGTGGGTCAGTATATCAGCATACTGGTGATTGTGAACAAAGAGCTACATTTGTCTGAAATGATCCTTGTTCATTTAGTGAGAAAATATTTCTTGTGATATGATCTTGCTACTTTTTACCTATGTACATTTTATGCATACAGAGTCAGTTTACATCTCTTTTGAAAACATTTATGAAAAGTCACATTTCATTTTAATTCATTTCAAGCATACAAAGGACTAATCATTTCAAGCATGACGACTACTATTCATTTCTGTGGAGTGCACAGCGTGTTTCATAAGCATATTCATTTTTTTGTTCGAGCAACTGTAGGGAAAATTCTAAGCACGACATCATATATTTTCTTTAGTAGAACATAACATTTCTTCGTAATGGGTTAATCTGTGCAAGCAATTCATATATCAAACTCAAGCAATACGTATGTGTCACTTTTTCAGTGATTCTTAACATAGTCGACGGTCCGTCCCTGCACAAGACAAGGATTAGCATAAACATGATAAAACCAACATTTATCTATATGATCTAAACTCTTGAGGCATATTTGATCTTTTAGCAATTATTTATTTACTTTGAACGACAAAGCTATGACTCTGCCTTTATTTCTTTTCTTTTAGTCAGAGCCGAAGCCCTTCAGATAACAGAGTCGAGCTTCCAGATAACAGAGCCGAAGCCCCTAGGTCACAGAGTTGAGCTTCCAGATAACAGAGCCAAAGCCCTTAGATGACAGAGTTGAGCTTCCAGATAACAGAGCCGAAGCCCTCAGATAACATATCGGCACCCATTTTCACATGGGGCTCTTCGTGCTTCTTCTCTTTTCTTTGATTCAGAGCCGAAGCTCCTACATGTTTTATCTTTTCTTTTTAGCAAGGCAATAGTTATTGATTAAGGCACATCTCTAAGCATGCATAATGAGGAGTCATATTCGGGACAATATTTATCATTAGCATGGCAGGCATCATAGCATTTCTTATTTGCAAGCAAGCAGTTCTACTTCTTATCCATACAGATTATCTAGTTTCTTGTATTAGCAAGGCAACAAGTCTTTTTATTAGCATGCTGATTAGTTCTTTTCCTGTTCTTAGCATAGCAACATGTGAAATCTCTTATAAGCAGGCATACTGGTTACTGTCTTGTTATTAGCATGACAAGGTTCTCTTTATCAAGGTAACATACGAATTCTCTTAAAGCATACTCAATGATTTACTATTTTGTTATTAACAAATAGCATTCAATTAAAAACTCATATTCTTATTAGGCGTAAGCGAATCAGGAAATGAGACTTCGTCCAATCACCCAGATCAATCGTCTTCTGTTGCAGAGCCAGCAGTCCGATCTTTCTGTCTATCTTGTACCTTCGCGGAGTGGGGCACTACAGATATACATGATATAATAAGAGAACTGAACTAACTACGTGATGTAGAGCACAATCTGGTTATGTAAACTGGCTTAGGTTGTACATGACTTAAATCTAATTTGGCGTTGCACATGATAAGGGTGTAGATCACATAACCAAATAAATACTCCCCAGCCCCAATCAATACACAACGATCTGTCCAGGTTATGTTATTGCACATTAAAGTAGTATGTCACATGGATAGCTAGTCAACATGAACACTGGGTTATACATGAAGGCTCACATGATCATGAGTGTACATGAATATCACATGAGTATATATGAATAAATACGAATACAAATAGTAGACGATGTACATGATAAAGTACATGAGCACAATATACCCGATGTATCCGAGGAAATAATATCGCATGAAGAGATCCATATAGTACTAATTCGTGATACTTCGTGACAGCAACAAATAAACTAGTCTATAACAAGTAATACGTCCAAGCAAATATTGTAACGCCCCAGTCCCAAAATATGTAGGACTAGGATACGTGTACATGCCAGCTACTCATCGAGAGGACTCCAGCCCAGCTCGAATACGTATAAGCTGTATGGTTATTCTAGATTAACTATATCTCAATCCACATATTAATGATAAATATGACGAATCAAGTGCAGTAAGGCTGATCAGGCCAAGATACATTGATTCTAGATTAGATAAATATATAAAAGTGGATCCCCAATGACACATTTATCATGAACAAGCTAGAGAAAAATAGAAGCTTGTACAAGACTAGGCTATAATGTAGCAAGAATCAAATATTGGACAAAATTAAAATATGGAAGATATGATAATAACACACTATGTATACCTGAAGTCTCGGTGTAGCAAACATCATCCATCAGTGTACCGCGCCACTAACTAATACCTGGAGAGATCACCAGGTCCTCAGAGCACTAACAAGACACATAATATACATGCCTACTGTACAGTAAATAACATGCAAGAAAAATAGGAATAACAATCAGAGAAAAAGATGATACGTAAGGGAACTCTACAGATGGTGACATGCCATGAGAATGTAATATTAATCATGGCTAAAACCGTAGCCCGGAGAGGCACTAACAGTCCTATAATAGGTTCTCTATCGTAGCCCGGGGAGGCACTAACAATAGTGGATAGCCACGGCTAATAAAACATCCTCTCCTAAGGAACTAGGAAGCCAAGTCGATCTAGTCATGTCCAAGTCCAGTACAGGTCAAACAGGTCAGAAAAACATGGCACAGGTATATCAATACTATCACTAGACATGAACGAGATAGAAAAGATAGAACAAGTAGTAAAGAAAGAAAAATCAAAATCTACGTGCACGTGTAACTAGAAAGAATCACAAGAGAAAACATGAGAGATATGTAACAAAGCAAGAAATACTAAAAATACAGAAAAGCATGTAAATACTGTAGAGTTTGGCAAGGTGTACTTGCCTGGTGGTAGCAAAAGTCCTGCAATTAAAGAGCCACAAAACCTGAACTCCCGCAAACACCTCCGAATGCTGAAACAAACATTTCCAACAGTCCTAGAATGAGCAAAATAGCTAGAATAGCCTATCCATAAGTCCAATTCTGGACACAGGGACAAAACGGTAATTTTGGGTCAAAACAGTGTCCGCCGTTGGACCCGCTTTACACCGAAAAGCGTGCCAAAGTAAATGGTCTCTAAAGTCGTCAAACTATATGTTTACAGATTTGTTTTGACGATACGAACCCAACGGTATGTCCAATTTTGGATTCCGATGAGCCGTGCACAAAATCGCCCGTTGAACTGGACCGTGGGGCCCGCAAAACGACGATCCAGTCAACTATCTCGGAATCGGACCAAACTTGGCATACAGGACCAGAAAAATGATACGGTCCTGTTGGCGTAAGTTTCGTCTCGATCTGACGAACGTGCACAAAGTAATTAGAGAATTTTGAAAAGGGCCGATACGATGATTTTCGATGGATACGCATCAAATTCGTCACGCACACGCGACCAATTTGAATTCCGTCAAAGCCCACACGACCTCGAAGCCGTTACGCAGCTTTCGATGCTTTCGGTTCGCGATCAAGTCGCCCGATTTGGCGGGATGCACGTGGTATCGGAGAAATTTTCCAAGTTTCTAAACTGTTTTTAACGGGTTTTTCTGTGATTTTGAAAGCTGTTTTCTTTCTGCACAATCAATGAAATTCGATACTACAAGTTACGTTCTGAAATCGTATATGTTGTCTTCCAGATTGTCTAATTAGATTTGGAAAACTCTCTCAAACTGGACATTTATACACCTTCCAATTAGGTGTTTAAACTGTTATTAAAGAACTAGTATTTAGTGGTTTTTCGTGATCTTCCAAGAATTTTCACGAAAAACTGAGAACAAATTTTGACAAACCATTTGAAGGGGTTTGTAGGTGGTCAATTAGACTACACGAGGAAATTTATGGTTCAAAATTTCATCGGACTAGTTGGGAGAAAAGCTACCTTGAAGACGGGTGACTCGCTGTTGATCCTGTTGCGGCTGTCCTGTTTTCGCGCGAACTCCGACGACTGCTGCGGCGATTTTCCGGCGGTGGCGCGGCAGTGCAGGCGATCCCAGCGGTGTGCGCGACCGTCGGGGTGCATGGGGTTGCTGTGCGAGGTCTATGGAGGAGTTTTGGTAGGTTGTTCGAAGAAGTTTGGGTTTTTCCGAACTTTGAACATATATATACACTTCCGGTTTTGAAATCCTATTTTGGATTGATTTTTAACCTAAATTCGATTAGGTTTTTGTTAGATTAGAAGAGAATCTAGTTTAGATTAGGTTAGAAGACATTTGAATTCAAATGACCAAGATTTGATCAAGATTGATCAAATCAAAATAACAAAAAAAAAAACTTAAAACTACTCGGCTGAACACAGGCGCGGGGGAGGGGAGAGTGAACAGTGCCCAGCATTGTTCACAAATATTTTTTTTTCTTTTCTTATCTCTTTTCCTAATATATAGAGATATATATTAATATACATATATATTGATATGTATATATCTAAATATACCCAATAAAATTTCAAAAAATCTCTATATTATCTATCCTCATAATTAATTTATTTAAATATCTATACATATGTATAACAACTCAATTGGTGTTAAAATCAATTAATAATATCCAATAATAATAACGATGATTATTTAATCACAAAAAATCACTTTAATAATAATAAAATAATAAAAATTGTCCCAATGGGTGAACTTTACAACACCCCTTATTTGGGTCCAGAAAACCGTACAATTTTTATTAAACATTATTTAATAATAAAAGTCAAATTTTTGTACAATAATAAAATAATTAAAAACACAATATAAATTTCTAAAATAAATTAAGAAATATTTGCATACACATAAATAGGCCTACATGGTCGTCTTGGTCCACTACATGCCTACATGGGCTAGGAATTGGTTTGGGTCCGGTTCGGGCTGACTGGGTACAACCGGGTCATCTAAAAATTAATATATTATCTAATAACTAATTAAATCAATCATCGGTGGGGGGTTAAGTCACAATTTGGCCTGGTTTTTCTAGTTCGGGCATCACTATGGCTAGACCTACCTTAGCATGTGGCTAATACACTAGTCAAGGCTCACTGCTACATCATCTGTGCCACAATTCCTAGACGTCTTGTGCTCCAAAACTCAACAATGGCTAAGGTCATATTTAATAATAATTTAATTTAAAAAAACTCAAAAATTCCATAAAATCCTATTTAAATCAAATAAATAATTAAAAAATAATTTAAAAATTCAGGGGTGTTACATCCTACCCCCCTTAAAAGAATTTCGTCCTCGAAATTAAAATAAGGCTCACTAACAATGAACCGTGCTAGGATAACTAGGACTAGTTAAGGGTTAAGCTAGGTCACTATATGGTGTCTCCTAATAGCTCAAGTAATAATCAAGCCTAAACACATTTTGATTTGCAACATCTATACCGTAAAACTATAGGTGGTTACCTCTAGTTGCTCTTCTTGGTACTGACGGTCTTGCAAAGATCACATTGAAGACTTGTCCCTCCTAACATGCTATTATTACAATTATATGAGTCTCCTTTTTACCTAACCAATCTAAGTGGTACCAACTAATCCGCCTAATCCTCACTTTAACTAATAAGGTATAATAGTAAATGGGTTAGGTTAGACTATGTCTACTTTATTCTTGTAGAGGGTCAATCATTACACTAAAACTACCACCCTTTTCTCTATCGAGTGACTACCATAAGGACGTAACCTAGTACGACCATCTATTTATTTCTATATTAAGGACATCTACCCACCTTTGGTTAAACTATCTCCTCAAACACATGATGCCCTATGGCATATGGCATCTCTAATCCCTATTATCTATCGAGCAATCACAATACAATAAGCAGACTAACTTACACTATAACTTAAGAATTTCTGATAAATCCTATATAGCACGATTTTTTTTTGTCACTCCGAAATTGGAAGGGACGAGAAGCAATGGTACGAGAAAGCAAAGGAAGAGTAATCGAGAGCAAATACGAAGTTCAAGGGCGATAGAGAAATTTCTAAAAAAAATTGTCAAGGCAGTTGTGGATTGAGATTCCTAAGGGTTTAATCATATCGCAGGCCCGCTCGGTACAGTGACGTAACCGAAACGGTTAACTGGACCTGCGTGGGCCACCACAAAACATGTAACGCCCCAGTCCCAAAATACGTAGGACTAGGATATGTGTACATGCCAGCTACGCATCGAAATGACTCCAGCCCAGCTCGAATACGTATAAGCTGTATGGTTATTCTATATTAACTATATCTCAATCCACATATTAATGATAAATATGATGAATCAAGTGCAGTAAGGCTGATCAGGCCATGATATATTGATTCTAGATTAGATAAATATGTATAAGTGGATCCCCAATAACATATTTATCATGAACAAGCTAGAGAAAAATAGAAGCTTGTACAAGACTAGGCTATAATGTAGCAAGAATCAAATATTGGACAAAACTGAAATACGAAAGATATGATAATAACACACTATGTATACCTGAAGTCTCGGTATAGCAAACATCATCCATCAGTGTACCGCACCACTAACTAATACCTGGAGAGATCACCAGGTCATCAGAGGACTAGCAAGACACATAATATACATGCCTACTGTACAGTAAATAACATGCAAGAAAAATAGGAATAACAATCCGAGAAAAAGATGATACGTAAGGAAACTCTACAGATGGTGACATGTCATGAGAATGTAATATTAATCATGGCTAAAACTGTAGCCTGGAGAGTCACTAATAGTCCTATAATAGGTTCTCTATCGTAGCCCGGGGAGGCACTAACAATAGAGGATAATCACGGCTAATAAAACATTCTCTCCTAAGGAACTAGGAAGCCAAGTCGTTCTAGTCATGTCCAAGTCCAGTACAGGTCAAACAGGTCAAAAAAATATGGCACAGGTATATCAATACTATCACTAGACATGAACGAGATAGAAAAGATAGAACAAGTAGTAAAGAAAGAAAAATCAAAATCTACGTGCACGTGTAACTAGAAAGAATCACAAGAGAAAACATGAGAGATATGTAACAAAGCAAAAAATACTGAAAATACAGGAAAGCATGTAAATACTGTAGAGTTTGGCAAGGTGTACTTGCCTGGTGGTAGCAAAAGTCCTACAATTAAAGAGCCACAAAACCTGAACTCCCGCAAACACCTCCGAATGCTGAAACAAACATTTCCAACAGTCCCAGAATGAGCAAAATAGCTAGAATAGCCTACCCATAAGTCCAATTCTGGACACAGGGACAAAACGGTAATTTTGGGTCAAAACGGTGTCCGTCGTTGGACCCGCTTTGCACCGAAAAGCGTGCCAAAGTAAATGGTCTCTAAAATTGTCAAACTATATGTCTACAGATTTGTTTTGACGATACGAACCCAACGGTATGTCCAATTTTGGATTCCGAGAGCCGTGCACAAAATTGTCCGTTGAACTAGACCGTGTGACCCGCAAAACGGCAATCCAGTCAACTGTCTCGGAATCGGACCAAACTTGGCATACAGGACCAGAAAAATGATACGATCCTGTTGGCATAAGTTTTGTCTCGATCTGACGAACGTGCACAAAGTAATTGGAGAATTTCGAAAAGGGCCGATACGGTGATTTTCGATGGATACGCATCAAATTCGTCGCGCACACGCGACCAATTTGAATTCCGTCAAAGCCCACACGACCATGAAGCCGTTACACAGCTTTCGATGCTTTCGGTTCGCGACCAAGTCGCCCGATTTGGCGGGACGCACGTGGTATCGGAGAAATTTTCCAAGTTTTTAAACTGTTTTTAACGGGTTTTTCTGTGATTTTGAAAGCTGTTTTCTTTCTGCACAATCAATAAAATTCGATACTACAAGTTACGTTCTGAAATCGTATATGTTGTCTTCCAGATTGTCTAATTAGATTTGGAAAACTCTCTCAAGCTGGACAGTTATACACCTTCCAATTTGGTGTTTAAACTGTTATTAAAGAACTAGTATTTAGTGGTTTTTCGTGATCTTCTAAGAATTTTCACGAAAAACTGAGGACGAATTTTGACAAACCATTTGAAGGGGTTTGTAGGTGGTCAATTAGACTACACGAGGAAATTTATGGTTCAAAATTTCATCGGACGAGTTGGGAGAAAAGCTACCTTGAAGACAGGTGACTCGCTGTTGATTCTGCTGCGGCTGTCCTGTTTTCGTGCGAACTTCGGCGACTGCTGCGGCGATTTTCCGGCGGTGGCGCGGCAGTGCAGGCGATCCCAGCGGTGTGCGTGACCGTCGGGGTGCACGGGGTTGCTGTGCGAGGTCTATGGAGGAGTTTTGGTAGGTTGTTCGAAGAAGTTTGGGTTTTCCCGAACTTTGAACATATATATACACTTCCGGTTTTGAAATCCTATTTTGGATTGATTTTTAACCTAAATTCGATTAGGTTTTTGTTAGATTAGAAGAGAATCTAGTTTAGATTAGGTTAGAAGAGATTTGAATTCACATGACCAAGATTTGATCAAGATTGATCAAATCAAAATAACAAAAAAAATAAAAAAAAACTTAAAACTACTCGGCTGAACACAGGCGCGGGGGAGGGGAGAGTGAACAGTGCCCAGCACTGTTCACAAATATTTTTTTTTCTTTTCTTATCTCTTTTCCTAATATATAGAGATATATATTAATATACATATATATTGATATGTATATATCTAAATATACCCAATAAAATTTCAAAAAATCCCTATATTATCTATCCTCATAATTAATTTATTTAAATATCTATACATATGTATAACAACTCAATTGGTGTTAAAATAAATTAATAATATCCAATAATAATAACGATGATTATTTAATCACAAAAAAATCACTTTAATAATAATAAAATAATAAAAATTGTCCCAATGGGTGAACTTTACAACACACCTTATTTGGGTCCAGAAAACCGTACAATTTTTATTAAACATTATTTAATAATAAAATTCAAATTTTTGTACAATAAGAAAATAATTAAAAATACAATATAAATTTCTAAAATAAATTAAGAAATATTTGCATACACATAAATAGGCCTACATGGTCGTCTTTGGTCCACTACATGCCTACATGGGCTAGGAATTGGTTTGGGTCCGGTTCGGGCTGACTGGGTACAACCGGGTCATCTAAAAATTAATATATTATCTAATAACTAATTAAATCAATCATCGGTAGGGGGTTAAGTCACAACTTGGCCTGGTTTTTCTAGTTCGGGCATCACTATGGCTAGACCTACCTTAGCATGGCTAATACACTAGTCAAGGCTCACTGCTACATCATCTGTGCCACAATTCCTAGACGTCTTGTGCTCCAAAACTCAACAATGGCTAAGGTCATATTTAATAATAATTTAATTTAAAAAAACTCATAAATTCCATAAAATCCTATTTAAATCAAATAAATAATAAAAAATAATTTAAAAATTTAGGGGTGTTACAAATATGAAACGGTCAGAGAATGTACTCGTCTGACAATCCAAGCTGCTGATGAGGAAGTGTAACTGAACTGGAGTGATGTAACCCTATTTAAAATAACCACAAGTCACAACATGGTCCACAATATCATAAGAAAGGTCTACAATGCACTTCTATATGCTTCTAGCTACTTCTATGTCAAAGTCAACCCTTGGTCAACTTTGATCAAACCTGGTCAACTCTGGTCAAACCTGGTCAACTATAGGTCAACTAGTTCGTTTACTAATTTTTAGGTCATATACAAGTTTCCAAGTCATTCTAAGTTCGTTTGAGTCAAATTGGATCAAGTTTGACCCAAAGTTGACTTTTGTTAACTTGGTCAACTTGCCGGTCGACTCGGCCATTCTAGGCGCATTGGGTCAATCCTAAACAGACTCAATACTCCCTAGGTTACATTCACAATCAAACAATTACATATATATATATTCATTCATTCATTCATTCAAGTAATATATTCATTCAAGTAATATATATATATATATATATATATATATATATATATATATTTAACCTTACTTGTGAAAAGAGGTTTGTGTGGTTGTGTGTCGATAAGGGCTGTTGTGAGGGTTCAAAACTGAGAACAAAATCTAATTACTTAATTGTGGGACTATACCATAAATATATACATATATACATATATCTATCATAAAGTAACTTATAAATATATATAGGCATATACACAAATACACATATATGTAAAGGAAGTTGGTCACTCGAAAGGGGAATGAAACTCGACTCTGAGATTACGTATCTCGACTAACTCACCAATGTATCGATTTATATACATATAGATATATATATGAAATATATATATTTTATATATATATATATATATATATATATATATATATATATATATATATATATATATATATATATATATATATACTCACACACACATTTATGACGCCTTTCTGTCCAACATATTCATAGGAGCCCTGAATGGGGTAGCCTATGAGTGGTTCTGCAGTCTTCCAGACGACTGCATCTCGTCACTTGAATACCTGAAGACTCGGTTCGTGGACCGATTCTATGAAGGAGGCATGGATATGACTATGTCGACCCTCATGGAAATTGTTCAAAGGAAGAAAGAGCCTTTCCGTACATACATCGAACGCTTCCGCCAGGCAGCCCTTAGATTACCACCCGGCATGCTCGAACCCATGCTTATGGACTCATGCCGCAAGAACGTGCTGCCCACTATAAAATTGTGGCATAGTGCCCCCTATACGGAGTGGATGCCTTTCATTACAGAGACGGATGCCGCACAAAGTAAAGATCATGACGCGCAGCTCCTGGGGCCACACTTTCCTGCGCCCGAAGATAAGGGGAGACGCTCTTCCAGCAACAACCCTAAAGATGGAAAAGACAAGCAAGCCATGACCGTCAACATCTCCAAAGGTTCAGTAGCTGCGAACCCCAAGTCTGCGAAAGCGCAGAGATTGAGGGCGACTTACTCCTTCAATGACGATGATGCGCTAGAGCTCTTCGAGATGCTTACGAAGAGTGGCAAACTGTCGATCCCGGCACCCAGGCGTCCTTATAAAGTGGAAAAGGTGGACCATCCCAAGTACTACCATTATCACCAGTACGTCCATCACTCAACACAGGACTGCTATGTGTTAAAGGGGCAAATTCAGCGCCTCATTAACGCCAACATCATATCATTGGATTACAAAGAGAAGAATGCCACGGCCAATATGGTTACTCTCCAGTCTGAGAGTAGTCCAGCCGCAGAGACGCAGCGTGACGTCATTCATGTCCCAGACGTGGCAGTAGAAGTGGTCAATCTTCTAACATTTTCAGGTGACGAGCAAGAGGACACCCTATGTTAGCCCAATGATTATATCATGTTTTTGAATATGGCTAATCAATTACGTTTAACATATTGACGTCACTAATATTCATGTAATCACTATCATGTTGCTACTTAAACTTAGCATTGCCTAATATCAATATTGCTTTGCTTGTATCATATTGTTTTATTTGTCTAACATACTTGTAGATATGCAGTAAGCATGATCAAGCTTTGTTAAACCAGGACATATGCAATAGAGAATTATTGATGGGCCAAAGACGGTATTATACAAGAAGATTTCTCTGAACCGCCTAACGACCTATCCGGGGCCTCGCATCGGGGAGGTATTCAGATTTCCAGATATGTTTATCTTTGGACGATTGCCGTCAAATGAAAAAGGCGTCTTCAAGTCTGCTCAGATATTTGAAGAAAGGCGTCATCAAAGGGCTCTTGGTTTTCCTATTTCATCACTGTATTTTTCATATTTATTGAGTCTAGGAATACGATGTAAACTGTATCGTACTGGCAAATAGGCTACCCAAGAAACATTTTTAAAATACCCTTTCATTTTGAAAACAAACCCACTTACAAAAGCCCAAATTACTTCCTAACTGCTTGACTTTTCAAAAAGCCCAAAAACTAGTTTGCAAAAACCCTGACAGAACTCCAACAGAACTCGGCCAGAGTTCGGCCCGAATTCGGCCAGAGTTCGATTAGTGAACGTTGCTTTTTGAACTTGGTCTTCCTGCAGTTACGGATCCCACCGAGATTTGCTCATAGAGTTCTGCCCGAATTCTGCCCGAATTCTGTCAGAATTCTGCCTTTGGAAAAACTATAAATAGAAAAGGATTTCGATCATTTCAACACACTCATTCACTTTCATATCTCTTCTCTATAAGCCTACTACTTCTTCCAAAGTATTATGAGCTATTTATTTTCAAATCCCAAGCCAGTTATAATCCTCTAGTCGATTTGCCAGTGCGGTACGGTCTAGAAGTTTCAGAGTAGTTGTAATCGGAGGCTTGATTGAAGTTACACACTTCACAATTGAAGTTGGTCGAGTACTTCGGATCAAAGCTCGCGTTGTAGAAGTTGTAAGATCTTCGGATGAAAACTTGTGGTGATTTTCCATAGTGGATTCAACTGGAAGCTAGAGTTCTTCCGACTGGAATAGTCCTCAACAGAGGGAAACCAGTATACATCCTTGTGTTTGTGTTTGCTCTTTACTCTCTACTTTTTATTTACAAATCTGTGATATATATTATCTGTGATCTTGTTGCTAACATTTTTAAATAGTTAATTTTCGCTGCCTACTCTATTCACCCCCCTCTAGAGTATTGCGCTTTACAACTCGTTCCTACAATCGGTCCTACAATTGGTATCAGAGCCAGTACTGCAACTAGAGGTAATATATTCTGATCCCAATTGTTCCTACAATTGGTATCAGAACAGGTGCGCTCCATAGAGCTATCAGAACAGGTGCTCCTTCTAGAGATATTATTGCAGGTGCTCCTTATAGAGATATTATTGCTTATACCAATTGCTCCTTCAATTGGTATCCTAGCAAGGACTTTATTATTTGGCTTAACATCCTTGGAGCAGATCCTCATTATCAAAGCGGGTTATACAGGTAAAGTAAGGTAATATTATTATATAACTGCTGTTACATAAGATCACTATATCACATATGGCAAGTATGTACTTCACAACTGAAGAGCAATCCTCAAATTGACTCCCACTATTTGATGGAACAAACTATAGCTATTGGAAGACACGGATGAGCTTCTACTTGAAGTCTCTAGATTTTGACTTATGGTCAATTATTGTCACCGGCTAAAAAAAGCCTACTATCACTTCTATTCTTACATCCTCTATAATCAATAAGCCTTATTATAGTTACATGGATGAAGAGAAGAAGTTAGCTAGCCTGGATGCAAAAGCTATGCATATTTTTTATTGTGCTGTAGACACAAATGTATTCAATCTTATTTCTACTTGCACAATATCTCATAAATTTTGGAAAGTTCTTGAAGCTACTTATGAGTGCAGGTATGAAATCAAAGCTAGCAACTCCAGAGAGAAGGATAGTCTTCATAATAATGCAAATATGTACATGACGAAATTGGGATTTAAGGTACAGCACAATCCCTTATACGAAGAAGAGCTTGTATGTGACAATTACAAGAAGATAGACCACATCCAAGAAGATTGTACTACTACAAGAAAGGAGAGTCACTACGAACAATCAAATGAAGGAAGATCATCGGGCATATGGTATGAAAGCGAAGCAACAGATTCTGAAGAAGAAGAAGAAGAAGAAAAACCTTATCAAGCTGCAAATTTATGCACAATGACATTATCTAACAAGGTACAAAATAATTCTTTTTCTGAAGAGAGTGAATTTTCTTATGATAATTTATCTGATGCTTTCAGTGATCTGTTAGAAGAACACAAGAAAGTATTAGATAAATATAAACAAGCTAGAAAGGATATTCTATCCTATAAGCGTGAGATTAAAAAGCTTACTTGCTTATTGAATGATGCTAGAGATACTTCTACTTCTGATAATTCTATTGAGATATCCACACTTGAGTTTAGATTGCATGAGGCACTTGATTGCATTGAGAAAAGCACTCGAGAAAATGCTAAGCTTAAGGAGGAACTAGAATCAGAAAAGAAGAAGTATTCTATTTCTTCATGTAGAATTGATGCTCTTTCTGCTAAGTATGATGAGATCTGTGCTAACTCTAAAAAGTTAGAGATTAGACTGGGAAAGCATGTAGTACAACCTACGACTCAGTCTAACACAAGACACTTAGCACATCACAAAGTCACACACGTTAGATCTTTTACTAAGGAAGCAAGCAAAGCTAAAGCTTCACATAACCATGCTTTCTATTACAAATATCCATGCATATCATATCACACTACTGCACGTTCCCATACTACTGTATATAGTACTAATGTTAATTCTTTCTGTCATTATTGTGGTATGGATGGACATGTTTCTAATCATTGTCAGATTAGAAAACTTGTTGATATGAACTTGTGCAAATGGGTTCCCAAAGCTAACAAATGTGGATCCAAGTATTGGATACCAAAGTCTTCACCTAATATTGCAGGTGAAGCTTCTTATATCAAATAGAACCACGGAACATGTTGGTGATTGCAAAACTACAAAGGTCATCTTCCATGCAATTGTACCAACAGAAGTTTGGTCACTAGAACCACTTCGGTAACATGCTTTCTAAATAGTTTTTAATATTTAGCATGTTCTTATTGATTTCTGGCTATTAGCTTTCATTGATATCTTTTATCAATGTGAGATATAATCCTAGCTTGACTAGCTGTTTAGCTTAAATGTTTAGTTCACACTATACGGTATTTTACTCACTTTCCATTAGTGTGACACATTTATCTATGTATGCTCTTTATTTTAGTTTTATCCTTGAAGCATGCATATGAGCTTAATTTTGTTTTGGTGAATATGTTTTTGACTCTTCGTCTTTAATATTTTTAATGGTCACTTCTTATCAATTTGTCTTTAACATATCATATTTACTTTGATCAGTATTTTTGTGAGTATGTATGTTTAGCACAAGTATCCTGTTTACTTGAAAAGTATATACATATATTTTTATGTTAACCTTGTGCTTGCATAATATACTTTACTATTGATTCTCATATTTTAATTATTTTGATTAACTTCTTATGAATCAATTATATCTTTGTCTGATAAAGTTTATTTATGCATGTTTTTGATGCTTGTTAATGATACATGAATAATTCATTTTTATTTATATATTGCTCATGTTTCTCATATTGTATAAATATCTTTATGGGGATATATGAGTTAAGTTCAAGTTCTATATTATTTTAAAAAGTAATTTTTTTAAACTTGTGTTTATCTCATACTTAAGCTATCAATTTTTTTATGTTCTTATCTTTATTAGCTTATTCCTCAAAGCCTCTTTTAAATGATGTATGTTTTTTCTTGGCTTTTTGGTTGACATTTTTGGATACATGATATTTTTAATATCTTGATCTTGATAAACCATTCTTTGGGTATTTACTTATTTTACTTTTAGGGATTCTGGATTTCGATGATGTTCGATGATACTGCATATATTCTTTTGAATCTAAGTTCTTAAGAGTAGAAATCATTTTGGAAACAAGCCGAAAGGGTCCTTTTGTCATACAGGTGTAAATAGCCTGAAGCGACACGGTGCACTAGTCTTCGGACTACCGCTAGCTGGGAACCGGCCCCTACAGCTAATCCGAAGTGATCAATACTTTATAGACTTAAGATTTATTAAGGTGTACTTGCAACTATTATCTAGTTTTCGATCCAAGGTGCTGTCAAATCTCCTAGGTTCCAGAATACATCAACGTATCTAGGTCTTACATTTTGATTTACTAATGTTTTTATATTTTATTGTTACCCAATGATTTTGTAGCACATATGGATAAATGTAAATTCATACATCTTATACCGTATGCTACACTGTTCTAAGATTTTTAAGTCCATAGACTATAATGTATTTCATATTGTACTAATTTTTCTTAAATCCTTGGTTATTAAAGAAGAGATTTGTTTTGGGTACAAGCCTACAAAAGGTCTGTCTGTCACCACGACTACGGTCGAAGCGAAGCGGTACTTAAGTGTTCCCCGGTGAACCTCCGTTAGCTGGGACAGTACCTCTACAGCTAACCTAAGATTAATCACCGCTTTATAAACTAAAGATTTGTTGAGATCTAGTTGCAATTATTATATGATGGATTTTGAATTTTAGATTTGATGGATAATATTCTTTCTTTATATTTTCACAACAGGTAGCATATGTTGATCTATCTTGTCGATTATGAGATTCTATAGCATAGATCAAATTATGTCATCTTTTGACTTATACGATTATTCATCATGCCAATTTGAAATATCCTTTGATTGTTTTATTTTTAAATGTTTATTTAAATGGATATTTCTTCTTTTGTCTAAAGATGATTATTTTTCGTATTCGTGACTACTCATTGAATATTATGGTATTGTGATTTCATCTTTATCTTGTGTAATATTTGTAATGTTCAATGATTTTGAGCTTTATTTTATTATCTTCTTATTTAAGTTACTTACTGTCTACAACAGTAACTCTTTGTAGGAGAGAAGTCATGCTTATTGAATCTCTCTCTCAAAACGTTTCTTTTCTTTAAATCTTACGGTTGTCAGGTGGACACCGTGCTAAGGCTTTAAAAGGGAAGAAATGAACTTTGATAAGAAGACCTAATTAATTTTCTACTTCTGGAAAAATGTCTCTGAATTTTTTTTAAAATTTTATCTATAGCATTATTATTTTGGATATAGCCATGTAAAGGTGGAGTAGTTAATTGTTTCAAATCAATTATTCCTTTGACATGCCATATATCTATAATACATTTTTCTTTGGACATTTGACTAGTTATGTTTTTCAAAATGGATTTATTTATGATTTATGGATTCTTTTATTGTTTCCGTGATTCGAATCGCCAGCTTTCAGTCTGAGGACTAAATGGACGCATTCGAACATTTATAAAGACAGTTTTTCGTAATAAATTTCATATTTTGAAAAGCATTTTTGATTTCTTTTTGATTTATTGAATCTGTCCGGTACTCAAATTTTATTGTTAAAGACAGTTTTCAAAATCTTTTATGTCTTGAAATATTTCTTATATATATATATATTGGAGATACATATTTTGTTCCTTCATCTTTAAGCGTTTATTCATTGGATTTTTCTTTTTCTTACCTAAAGATGATATTTGTTTTGAGTTTGGAATTTTATATACATTTGATCAAAGGAAAGAAAGGATGCATATCTTGGATATCCCTTAGATCTTGTGATTATTTATTTTATCTATTTTATGCATATAAATTATTCTTCAGAACTATATACGCATATTTTAAGGGAGAGCAAATTAATTGTTTCAATTATTTTATGCCCTTAATATGTGATATAGCTAGTTCATCATGGACATATATTCTTTTACTTAATATATCTTCTTGAGTTGTTCATGATATTTGGATTTGTATTGAGTTTATAAGAGAATATATGATTTTAATGTTTATTTTTTATTCTCTCATTTTTGAGTTTCTAAAATTTATTTTGCGAAATAAAATTAATTTAATTTATTGATAATCCTTTTGCGTTTGAACTGATTTGGCATTTCTTATTGAGGTTTTATCACAAAGTTTATGACTATTTATATTTAAACTGATCATACTTTGCGGGGGAGCATTCAAGTCGACTGAATTTCTCCTTCTCAAGTATTTTGTCTTCATTACCTTCATGTTTATCTGATGGATATATACCATGCTAAGGTAATTGAATTCAAATACATGAACTTTGGTATAGATTTTGCATAGATTCTAGTATACATATTTTGATTTCTTTTCGATGATTATACTCTTTATGGAATTGATTCACTAATTTGTATGGACAAATTATGAATCATATTTTTTTGTGATCATTGTTAAAAGTATCATTATATTCTTATTTTTTGGTATATACTAGATCTGCGAATTTTTATTCCTCATGATTTATTTATGACCAATGATTGATTCCTACTATATTGATAGATTTTTTGGTCAAATGACATTCAAAACATATTTCATTTTTGGTTTTCTAGTTGGTAAACTATGTATTGCTTGATTTCAATGTTTTTAAGTTCAACCAACTATATTGTGTTTTGATAAGTTTTTTATACTTTAGTTATGCAATTTTCTACACTTGTCATTACACTGTTCTCCTACTCCTTGATCATGATTATTTTTGCTTTCCTCCTTTACTTATGCTTGAGTTCATTTTAGCTCTACTTACGGGGGAGCTTATTTTTTATCATGTCAAAGGGGGAGAAATAAGTTTAAATAAGAAATAAGTTTAAGTCAGCATACAATATTCTATTATTATGTGTTTATTAGTGATACATGCAACTATTGTATATATATTAAACTTAAAGGATTTGCCATAATCAAAAAGGGGGAGATTGTTAGCCCAATGATTATATTATATTTTTGAATATGGCTAATCAATTACGTTTAACATATTGACGTCACTAATATTCATGTAATCACTATCATGTTGCTACTTAAACTTAGCATTGTCCTAATATCAATATTGCTATGCTTGTATCATATTGTTTTATTTGTCTAACATACTTGTAGACATGCAGTAAGCATGATCAAGCTTTGTCAAACCAGGACATATGCAATAGAGAATTATTGATGGGCCAAAGACGACGTTATACAAGAATATTTTTCTGAACCGCCTAACGACCTATCCGGGGTCTCGCATCGGGGTAAATGAGGGATACCTATTGGGTAAATGAGGGATACCTATTGAAAACACATTAAAATACAAATTAAAAGGTTGGCAATGAACATACACATTATGCACGTGTCAAATAATATGTTCGTGTCCAACAAAGTGGACACAAACGTGTCCAAATGATTCAAGACACGAAACAGTGCACACATGCACTGTTTAGTGCACTGCATCGTGCACGTGTGCACGCGTGTCGTGCACACGACACAGTCCAACCCAGGACTCGTGCACACCAACCTTGGTAGATCACCTATAGGGCTACCCAATAAGCTAGCTAACACGTGTCCAAGTCGTGTCAGTGAGTGATACGAAACCCGTATCAGTGTCGAGAAATACCCGACTGAACTGTCAGTCCCGACCAGTGCAAGGAGGATTACTCCCTCGACACGCCACGTGGGCCCCTGAAACTTGACACGTGGCGTGTCAGTGAGTGCCCCATGGGGTTTATCGAATCTCGTGTCCAGTGGTTGCGTATTGTGTCCAGTGCAGCTCCCGAACAACAGGATACGCGCACAGCCTCGTGCGCACGCGCACCCACGAGTGCATGTGTCGAATTCGATACGATACGACACAGGGACACCCCTAGTCCAAAAGAAATGCATAAGCAACCTCAAAAACTAATTTCCTATTCAATTAGTTTCTACAAATTAGGTCGAAATGCCCATTGGGGCATTTTATCAAACAGTTGCATAGGGACACTGATACGTATCCAAATAGGACACGAATTGGACTCAAATTCTAGTGTTTTCTATTCCTACAGTTAGGTTAGGCCTAGGGCTCCCTAGATATGCAATAAAACCAGAATTTTATGGTGTAAATTAAAAGTTACCTCTATGTATCAAAATCCCCAAAAAGATCTAAAGAGAGGTGTTCCTCTTGATGGTCAAACTCCTCCAAATTGATTTGAATCTGAGAATAACATGCAACAACAGCAAGAACACTTCATTTAAAATACATTGCAATTTGTTTGAGGGAAAATGGAGCTAAAATAGAATTTCTAGGGATTTTTGAAGTTGAGAAATTACCTCTTTCTAAAGCTTGTTCTTCCTTAGAGGCTAGCCCTAATTTCTAAGAGAATATTTATAAGGGGGAATCCCTAGGATGGGTTAAGTGGCTGGACAATTAATTTTAGGGTTAGGGTTGGACACTTGGCTAATGGGCTTTGGGCTTAGTCATAAAACAATGTCTCAAAACTCACAAGTCATGACTTGTGATCAAAATCTTTCTATTCTAATCTCTATATTCCTATTTGATTTCACTAACTAGAGTATGGTTAACTTAAATTAACCTTGGGTCTCATATCTAGCCAAACCCAACTCAACTAGGGTTAGGTCACAAAGTCAAAGCTAGTCAAAGTCAACCTAGTCAACCCTTATTCAAACAATTCTAAAATAATTTCTAAAAATTCCAAAAATTCAAATAAATTCTAATAAATTCAAATAACCCCAAAAATGTCAAAAATGTCAAAAACTAGAAATGTGGCAGAGACAAATCTACCCTCCTTAAAAGAATTTTGTCCTCGAAATTGAAAGGCGAAATGCAACTGATAAGAAGGACAGAAAGTATACCTCACGGTCCAAAAGATATGGGTAACGCTCGTGCATATCATCCTCCCTCTCCCAAGTAGACTCTCCTGGAGAATGATGCCTCCATGCGACGCGTACCAAGGGTATCACCTGGCTCCTCAGAACCTTCTTCCGTCGATCCAGAATCTCCACTGGCTGCTCTGGATAGCTAAGAGAAGGCCCAACCTCAATCTCTGAGTGATCGAGCACATGGCTAGGGTCAGCCACGTACCATCTTAACTATGATACATGGAGTACGTTGTGGAACCCCACTAGTACAAACGGCAAGTCTAGCATGTATGCCACGTCACCGACTCTCCCGCTGATAACGAAAGGGCCGATAAAGCGCAGGCTAAGCTTCCCGCCTCTACCAAATGTATCGTACCACGAGTCGGAGATATCCTCAAGAAAACCTAGTCTCCGACCTAATCACAAACAAGGTCTCAATTAATTATACTAAACAAACATGATCAAAAAAATCACAAATAAACAAACCTAAATCTAATCCTACTCTAATCTGTACCTCAAACTCCAACGGCCTCCGGTGGTTATCAGCCCAGTGCCGATGCCTGTCCTGTGCCACGTAAAGTCTGTCCCTGATGAGCTTCACCTTCTCGGCTGCATCAACAACCATCTCTGGCCCCAGTAAAGCTCGCTCACCAACATCATCCCAAGATAAGGGTGTACGGCACCTACGCCAGTACAGAGCCTCGAAAGGTGACATCTCAATGCTGGCCTGGAAACTGTTGTTGTAAGCAAACTCCACCAAATGAAGATGATCCTCCCAGGAACCTCTAAAGTCCAGGATGCACATCCGCAGCATATCCTCAAGTGTCTGAATAGTCCGCTCTAACTGTCCGTCCGTTTGGGGGTAGTATGTAGTACTAAACTTGAGCTGAGTGCCCAAATGGTCTGCTGACTCCTCCAGAAAAAAAAGTAAGCGACTATCCCGATCTGAGACGATAGTGACTGGAACCCCATGAATCCTGACTACCGCCGCTATACATCTCCGCCAGCCTTTCTGTAGACGTACCCACCTTGAATGGCAAGAAGTGGGCCGATTTGGTCAACCTGTCAACGATGACCCAAATTGCGTCTTTTCTTCCTGGTGTACGCGGCAATCCTGATACGAAGTCCATAGTAATATGCTCCCATTTCCACTCGAAAATGGCAGCGGCTGCAACAATCCACCGGGCCTCTCTGCCTTTACCTGCTGACAGACCAAGCACCTATCCACGAAGCAAGCCACCTCCCGCTCATCCCTGACCACTAAACATGTTCCCTCAGATCTCGGTACATCTTGTTGGCACCCGGGTGTATAGAGTACTGAGATCTTGGGCCTCCTGCTAACCCGCTCCCTGAGATCTCCGCTGGGCACATACATCTGGAACCGTGCCTCAAGGTACCATCCTCTGCAAGAGAAATCTCGCCCTCCAGCAATCCTGCTCGAACCTGCTCTCGGAGACACCGCAGAGCAACGTCCTCAAACTGTGCCGATTGATCCTCTCCATAAGTCTGACTGAATCTGTATGCCCCACATCTGTATCTGCACTCCGGGCACGTATCACCTCAATCCAAGGCTCTCCAAGTATGCAAGCAAATGCCGATCCATGGTCAAACACATGGCTGTCGGATACCTACTCAAGGCATCGATAACCCTGTTGGCCTTTCCTGGGTGATACTAAAGTAGGATGTCAAAATCCTTCATCAACTCTAG